>JAYMTL010000128.1:0-53506 GCA_036897445.1 Pelargonium tetragonum | reverse complement strand
AGAGAAAGAGTAGGATAGGGTTGGTCAGTTCCTATACCTAAGATCCTATTCGAACCTATGCCATCGGACTTCAATAACTTGCAACGTAACAAGACTTCGTACCTCTAAGCAACCTACCGCCTAAAGATTCTTATAAAGGAGGGAAAGATTCGTTCTTAAATTAACAGAGTTACCTTGCTAAAATTCGAACCCACGGACACTCACTTCATTTACTGGTGCCGTACTTGTAAGAATCTAAGATCCATCTTTCACCTCTTCTTAACTTACTTCTAGAAACTTGAGTAACAGTGAATGACTTTATCTAAGTCATTTCATCAAACATAGTTTTATATTATACCGCTTAAACTTAAAAACATTAAATGGAGACCTAAGAAAACTAACTGGGGAATCATCTCCTTGCAAAACTAAGCTAGAAACAGGTATCGAAGATAAGATAAAACCCACTTTTCTAGATCTTACTTTTCCGTTATACTTACTTTCTACCGGAATAATGAGCCAAGATACACTCCCTTAGGAAGGCCTATAGTTTCTTTTTAGAAGGAGCGCGCCTTAGTAAAAGAGTAAAGGACTGACTTATCAAAGCTCCTGGGCTTGCCTCTTTATATTTACTTAACATATAAAGTTCTGCAAAATAGAAAAACTAGGATTTTATCAAGTAAAAACTCGGTAGTAAAATCACTTACATAGAAATTCTTATGCCTCTAGCTAGGAACAAGTTTTTGTATTATATGCTGTTGAAGTTTTTAAAGGGCTTTATTGAAAAAGGAAAGCTCACAGGTTTTCCATGTCGTAGGTTCGAATTCCCATATTCTTGGCACGGGCAGGCTGCGGACTCTTTTCTAGAAAAGTCCTTGAAGTTAAGGACTATAAGCTAAAAGGGTTTGACTTTTTAGTATTCCCGGGTAGGTGTAGGCTTTTAAATTAAAATAATAAGGGTTAAACTAACAAAAGGGAGTGCCCGAGAATCCCTGTAGTTAAGACAAATATTACAAACCAAAGGCATTTAAGAAGTAAATAAGGGGACCTGCCAAAAATAGAAGGAGGTTTGTTAAAAATGAAAACTGAATACTCTCAGGATAAATTTCAATGGTAAAACTGGATTCAATTTTTCATTATATAATATAGTGCTAGAACCTAGATTTAGAGCATTAAGGTTATAAGAACTCTTGTTTTTTGAGTGTAATACGGTAGAGTAAACCTAGATAATAAATAATAAGCGAGTAAGAACTTTATTAAGAGCAGCACTACCTTGTCAGTTTAAATACTAGGGGCTTTACGCGAGTAGGGAAAGATTCAGAAATTTGTAGGTTTACCGGGAATTCTACTACCCTTGACTTCTGATGAAATTCTTTACTGGATATAACTACACTACAAGAGATGTAATTTAGAAAAATAGACTTAGCCCCCTTTTTCTTTTAGTAGTGGATCATGTTGGCCCCTTACCTCATTTGAGTATAGAGGAGATACTAGAGCTTCCCGTAGTTGTACTGAAAACTATAGAGCAAATCAAATATAGCAAAAGCTTGGATTACTTTTATCTTAGAATTGTTCGTATAAATTGGAAAAAGGCATGAGGAGCCCTATAATATAAGTAATAGAAAACTCATAGGGATTCCATAGCATATAAGGAAACGCCCAAATATTCCCGGTTTAGGTTATTGTTTCCCAGGAGCCGCCCTTTCAGGAGTGTTAAAGTGTTGGACCGGGAAGTTGAAAGTCTAATGCATTCAAATAAAGTAAAGGATTAACCCTATATTCTACTATTTTTACAAAGTTTTATTCTATCTTAGAATTTTTATAGGAGAAAAAGCCTCCCTTACCGATTTCCTTAGGTATACCCTGTACTCAACTAAAAAAAGCGTATAACTTAGACTCCTCGTGTAAAAAATTTCTATTATTTTATATACTTCTTACGAAAAACTCCTCACTTTCTGGAATTCATTCCCTATCTTTATTAAAACCGGGTTTACCTCATAAAATGCAAATAAATAGAAAGGAGCCCCTCTCTAGTAGTACACTTAGAATTCTTTGTGATCTTAAGAAGCTAAAACACCTGAATGTACGGGTTTCCCTTTATTTCGTAAGGCTAATTTAAGGTGACACTATTTGAAGAACGAATAAGGAGATAGGACTCTTAAAGTCTGCAGGAACATCTATTTGGGCTACTTTATTACGCTGTCTTTCCGGGCCTCTCCCATTGCTAACTCCACTAGTATTGCATTAAGGGGAGTTAGTGATAGTTCTCTAGTTACTAGGCATCTCCTCTTATATAATATAACCTTTTTTTTGTAAAATGTATTCAAGATCCTATTCTTTTTTGCGTAACCCGGAGTATAAGCCCAGGGTAAAGCACTTATCATCGGAATAGAATTATTCAAAGGTCCAAAACGGCTTACTTTGTTATAATGATCGTAATTCGGAGGATTCCTTATTTCTAGTTACTCTTTTGCTCCATGTCTTGAAAGACTCAAAATTATATCTTTCCTATTTATACTACTGTAGACTGGTAGAGCACTCATTACTTAACAACGGACCGTTAACTACCCGTCCTTTTCCTGAAAGAAAAATTGATAGACTCTTTCAGAGTTCAAAATCCGAGGAGTAAAGTCCTTTTTAATTCTATCCCACGCTGAGTTTCTTTTATCCTCAATCTTCTTAATCAGGAAATGCCCCAAGTTTCTTCAATTACAATTATTCTATAATAAAATGAAATGAGTTCTCTGAATACTTAGGCTCTATGGAGTATTACTTACTATATTTACAAGAAAAGGAACCCTTAAGGTAGGAATGCCTTTTTTATACGACCTATACAACCTAGTTAAGAAAAGAGAATATCCCGAATTCATATAACAAAAGAATTCTCCTTTATATTTATAAAGAAGTAGCGGTTAAAAACTTGTAATCAAAAAATGCATCTCTTAAGGCGGGGCGTTAAAGTGCTAATGCATGGCGCGGACTCCCTATTTGTACGAATGAAAAGAGCAAAATATATTCATGCCTAAAAGCGGGGAGCTCCTCGAAGGGCTAGCTAGTATTTAAATCTCTGTTTCAGATGTTGGGACACCCGCGGGGGTCTATTTGAGAAGGGTTTTGAATTATAAGATAAGGTTCAATTAGAATACTTTATAGCTCAATATTTTTGCGAAACAATTCCTTCTCTGTATAAAGGGAGGCTAAATAAGCACAGGAACTCCTGTCTTTCTTATATTAAAAAGTGGGGGCTTTAGAACTTGTCAATACAGGGTGGTTACAATATAAATATATCTATACGCTATTTACTCTTATAAAGTTATTTAGAGTCTCTCCGAGTCCAGAGCCAGACTAATCTATAGAAGCATAGCAAAAGCGAATCCCTTAATAAAAAGTGAAAAAGGAACCTTTTTTGTTACATTCATTAGTGTCTCGTAAGAGGCCCCTTTTAAGTCAATATTCTAAATGCTGTTAGGTCAAAGATCCTTTCATTTGCTTGCTAAGTACTCTGAAAAGGGGGCCCCTAAAAAAGTTTTTATGACTTAAGCCCAAAGGCCACCCCTTTTGTAAATGAGACTACTTTCCCTCTTTTTCTTTTACAGGCACAGCTTGAGAGAGGAATAAAAATCTTGGTTTCTACTTTGTATCTTAAGGCTTTTCCTTTAGAGATATCCCTAGTCTAAACCTTTTTAAGGGGAGTTGGGGTACACTTTAAGGATTTTTTTTAGGAAAGCTTTACGAATGTGAGAAACTTGTAGAATGCATTAATTATTTAGATTTTCCCTGCAACTGGGGTTACCTCTTATAATAGAAGACCTCAAAACCTGAAATTAGAATAACTACTCTAAAGAATCCTTATTTTACAAATTCCTGTACTTCAATAGCTGAAAATGCGGAATTCCTTCCCAGTAAGCTAGCTTCTAATCTAAAGAGAATTCCCTGATGAAGTGAAGTGCTACCTAGTTTTGACTTTATTTAATACTTTAATTCAATTCCAAACCCCTTGTTTTCTATTCTATATTTTAGATCTTATAAACTTTTTATTTTAGCTTCCTTTCATCACCTGTTAACTCTTTCAAAAGAGCTTTTCCTTAAGGGCATGCCTCCTAACGATCTAGTTACTTAGTTGTTTCATTCCACCTCGCAAGAGAAATATACAAGAAATCCACTCTTAAAATAGAGACTCTTTCACAATATGTCTCAACTTAGAAATTGAATTATTTCCCAAATGTATCTTGGCTAGCTCCTTTTTGTATCTAGTTTAAGTACACAAGAGAATTCCCGAAGCAAAGGAAGAAAAGACACAGCCAAATATTTATATACCCTGGACGCTTCTTGTTAAGGCTTTTGAAGCAGAAGTTACGGCCTTTCTTATATATTCTTAGGACTGTCAGAATAAGTAAACAATACAGAAAGACTCCTTCTTTTATTTACTCAATTTTAGTTTTAGGTCTTTTACTAACTAGAAAACTTCAGCTTCATTTATATACTAGGGAAAGACTTTCAAATTGACTTATTTACAGAAACTTCATTGCTGCTTAACCTCTTTATCCAAAACAGGAAACCTAGGAACAAAGGAATACAACTCTCTTCTTTCTGTGTTGTAAAGAAATCTTTCTTTATATAAGTAATGAAACTCATAAGAAATTTTTCCTTTTTCTTATCAGGAGGGTCCTTATTGGAGGATCCTTATATATTCTAAAATCTTAGGCGATAATATTGAGGAGAAGTTAACAGGTAATTAAAGGAAAACAAAAAAACCTTAAGGAATTAACAAGTTACTTTTCATACTCGGGTTCCTCGTAAGGCAGCGCTTTTTAAAGGGAAGGGTTTCCTAATGCTCTGCTTTTAGTATTTTTACAGGGATAGTTAAAAGATGCTCGGGGGAGCTTTGTGTTTTTTCAAATTTATACTCCGGGATTATAGCTCAAAAAAAACAAAAGGCTAAAGTAAATTCTTTATTCTTAAGAGAGACTCAGTGAAGACTTAGTTCGCTACGGGATCCTATAAATATTTTAGTTATAGAAAGAACTTTTTTATGAGTTCGACTTGCTGTTTGCTAATATTCCCCAAAGTACAATACGGATTTTCCTGATCAATTAGGAAGGGAGGGGCTTGCTTTTCCTTTATAAAAAACTATATGATGCGAGACACGAGTACATTAGCTTACATATTCGACTTTCTCCGTCAGCGGGTGAGAAACTTATGCTATTAATTCGTTACTATGTCACCGCTTCCTAGCAGCTATACTTAACGCTACGGTTAGAAATTTCCTGTAGGCTGAAGTTAGAGCCTTTCAACTTCTCTCTTCTACAGCACAAGATTACTTTGATTACATGTAAACCGTTTTTGTACCTCTCACTATCTTTCTTTTCCAAAAAAAGAAAGCTATGAGTTATAAACTCGTCTCCTAATTATAGAAGTCCCTATTTATATTCTATTTGCTTATAGGGCATACAATTCTAGTATATAGTATCATCTCAGATCAGGTGTTTCAAATTTCCTCCTAAAGATTTTAGCTAATGTTGTTTTACAGTTCTGATATGAATATAGTTTTATAGGCCTAATGCACAAATTCAAGTTTCAACAAACCAAAAGCATATATAAGGAGTCTAGTTGTTAACCTACAATTTTAGACTTAAAAAAGTACTTTACTTCTGGTTGTTTAATAATATCTTTCGATTTTTAACAAAGATTTTTAAAAGCTTGTACAAAAGGAGGGTTTCTACAATTAGATTATAAGATGCGCGGAAACCCCGTGGCTAAAATTTAAAAAGAGTTACACCCTCGTTTGGTAATAAAAGTAACAAATATGAAGTTGAAGACTTAAGTTAGGGGTGTTTTATGGAGGTTTTGCCTTGAAGCAAATTTAGACTCTGTCTGTAAAGGTATAGCGTGTCCCACTCCAGATTCTGTGTCATCTCACTCTCTTTTTGAGAGCGCGGGGATTCAAAGAGTAGTGAAGTTGTAACTTGTAGATGCATATTCCAGCTTTTGCAGCTATCCTTTAGTTTTTTTTGAATCGAGCTGAATAGAAGCACGCGACATTTCTCGGTATTCCCGTACAGCAACTCTAAGAGACCCTTCAGTCTGGGGTCAAACCCAAAATTACACTAAGAGAAACTCAGAACTTTTAAAAAAAGCATAAGAATTACTTGGATCCTAAGAATTACTTGGATCCCTGGATAGACTTCGAATTAAATAAAGAAGACGAGCGGATTTTTTGGATACAGCGTTTTTTAAAGACAAAGTTTCGGGCAAGTTAAGGAATAATCCGGATTCAATTTATATAGAGTTTCATTTTGCTATTTCTGGCGCAGGGAGATTTTCTGGGGGCTTAAGAAGCGGATTTGTGTAAAGAATAACACAAAAAACTATAAGTACTATTAAATAAAAACCTTTAATGAAAACCTCTACACTTTGGTGTGTATTTCCTCTTTTTATTAAATTTATCCGGCGGATACAGAATTTATTACTCAGTAACTTAAAATTATCCTGAAAAGAAAATCTTTATATTAGTTAACAGTATACCCTTTTTAGCAGCCATCTTTCCGAAGAAGTGCACAAACCTCCAGTATCTCAGTAAGGAGTCCTCCCTAAATTACCTTATAGACGTACTTAACGATTAGACACGCTTTTGTTCTTTATATTCCGGCAACTCTAATTAGAATAGTCTATTCTTCTTTTTTAAATATAGGTTTCATATAGTCTAGTCCCTTTAATTTGATAAATATGGTAGAGCGCTTAAGCCCTTCAAAATTATAGGCAATTGTTGGATACTATATGCTCTAAGCGCACCGTAATAGAAAGAATAGAAAAGGAATTTGGATAAAAAAGAAATGGAATCCCTCTACCCTCTATAAGAAAATACACCGTAAGTAATAAACTAACTTCAGAGCAACGAAACCCCTAGCCTTTCTTTTCTAGATTAATTTGAATAGTAATACAGTGGACAACCAACTCTTAATAGAATTTTTTTGTAGTGGAAAGCTCAAGTTAATAATTAATTGATATAAGTATATCTTAAGTCCCTTTTTTGAACTAGAGCTTTGTTCCTTTAGGAATAGGTAGAGTTCTTATTTAGTTTCTAGTTAAACGGGTTACTACCTTGACATTTATTTACAGGATCTTATATGTTTTTTACTTTGTTTTATATAGGGGTAGGTACTAGCAAGCTCTTAGCATATGCTGGTTATGTAATATAATATAGGGGCTTCAGAGATAAGGAAGTCCTCTTTTTTCTTTTTATAATTAAAAAAACCTCAGGAAATCCTTGAAATGTCGAAAAGCCTTATGCAGCTATATGTTAATCCGTGTTTTCGGCCTCAGAATCTTTTTTTACAATTTTAGAGAGAAGGGGCCGGGTATATTAAGTAAGCTTTATTCCAAAACTTTGTGTATAGCGACTTCTGTTAGGTGTCACTTTAGCTAGTAATTGTGTACTTGTGTGCGAAGCCTAAAGTAGGGCTAGGATTCCTTGTACGCTCTTTTAAAATTGGTAACTTGTGGGCTTTAGAAAAGTTTTTATAATAAACCTACAGCCCAAGACAAGCAAGCAGTAGAAAAAAGAACTAAAAGGTTACCCTAGTACAAGGCGATTGTGAAATTACCTAATAGGCCCTTAACAAAAAGGGACTGGGAAATACTGGGTATTATATGGTAATGTATAATGCAGGGTACACCCTTGGGGACATAAATTAAGGATAATTTTAAAGAATTAGCAGCCTAGCAAAGGGCCTTCTTAATTCCTACAAAAGGAAATTACTAGATCAAAACAAACTGGGATTAAAAGAGAGACTTTTCTGTACTATAACTCACCATAAAAAATTTATAAAAAGCACCAAAAGAGAAAAGCGCTGCATAAAGATTTAACAACAAAGTCCTGGCCTAGGAAGTTACTCCTACTAAATCGAGTTTACGGATCCCTAAGCATTGAAAGAAGTAGAAGGCTATTCTTTGGGTGTCCCAGAATTTGTATTCTTAAACTTATTAAAGAGCTCGGTAGAGTAGCTGCTTACAAAAACCTTGTTTAGTAAATAAGCTAAGATTAAATAATTCTACTAAAATCCTTTCTATTTCTAGGGATGCCTAATCTTTCGACTGCTAAAAGAAGAGAAACTTGTACATTTATTAAAGGGAATAGACCTACACCTTACTTTTTTGACTCTTAAGTGTATACGGAAACTATCCAAAATAGAAATTTCTTCTTTGAAAGCACGCGATTTTCAACTAGCAAGATTTAAACACAGGAGCCCACAAAGACTCTTTTAAGTAACAGGGGGTCTAGTAACCTCTAATCTAATAATCTAACATCTAGGGTTTACTGCTTGAGACTCTGGGAGAGATACTTATATCTTTCCTTTTACCTAAGTGATTAAATTTATAAAACCAGTTCCGTAAATAGAAAAATGCAGTCCTAGCTAGCTTGTTCAGTAATTCTACAAAACTTCAAGTGTTTAGATTAAAAAAAAATGTTTCTAGAGGGGGAGTAGAAGTAAAAAGAGGGGAGGAGAGAGTCCCTTTATTAGGAAATTAGGAAAAGGCACAGAGCGTATAGAAAACTTCTTTAACAAGACCTAGTATTTACTTTTTTTGTTCCCGGAGATTCTAGAGAAGTTTTAGTCCCTAGTAAAGTTAATCCGCCTTTATTATTCCGGCTTGCCAACCCAGAGCTTTTGCCTTGATATCTCGTCAAAACTTTATAAAGCATAGAATTTCATAGCACCTAATCGTGAAAAACGAAAAAGGTGCTTTTTTTTTTTAAGATAGAAGAGATTTGTGTACAATCCCGCTTTAGATATTGAAATTATTAACTACTTCTCAAAGCAAGAGCTTTCAAAATTAATAGAAACGTTTTATCACAAGTACATTATCGAAGAGTAGCCTTGACGGGTGCAAAAGTTTTTTATAACTAATTGAATTAGAGGCGCAACCCTGCTTTGTCTTCAACAAGAAGCCTCAAAAAATGACGAAATTCGTTATCTTATATAGTATCTTCTGAAGCTGAAGTTGCATATTTGTGAATCGGGATAAGAGCTTTGCTATTTTTCCGGATTCTCTTTGAAGATTGAGTTCTGCTGCTATACAAGTGCTTATAGGTTTCTACGAGGTCTCTCTTTATTAGAATATCGGAATTGCTTAATAAAAGTGTTCGGGATCCTGTAAAGATCTTTATTTTAATTACACGGAAAAGGGCGTCCTCTAAATCCTTTTAAGGGGACACTAAGCGCTTTTATTCGTTAAATAATGCAGAAAGATTTACTACTATGGAAGTGCTTATTCACGCACGTAAGAGAGAACCTTTGATTTTTTATAGAAAGCTGAACAAAAAAGAAAGTATATATAGCAGCTGCTGGGATTTTAATCTAAAGGAATTTCTTACTCACACCCAACTCCTGGAATGGAATAGCTTTGAGTTTTGTCAAAACACTTAATATTTATAAACGAAAATCTAGGGGTTGTTGTCCTTTTACTAACCGATGCCCGTAGGATTGGTAACAGGAAGCAATAAGGAAGGCGCCAACCGAAGCTTTAAGTATCTCTACAAAAAGGACCGAAAACTGAAGAAATATCTGGGTCCTTATTTAGTTTCTTAATTATCTCTTGTAAAGCCCTTGTTATATTATTACACGTATCTACAAGGCAAATTCGCTAAGGTAAGTTAAGTTTAGGCTAGAAGAATTTCTCGATACAAGTTTTTCTACAAAAAAAATACAGACCGGGTACCCCCCCCCTTACTTATTCAAGGTCAAGTTTAACAAGATTTCCCTACTAAAAACCTTACTTGGAGCTTTTATTCACAAGACAAAAAGAAGGCCTATAAGTTCCTTTTATAGAATTATAGAAATTCCCCTTTGTCGTCATAGAATTTGGAGTAGATAAAGAGTCTTTTTTATGTCAAATTAAGTTCTTTTCCCTTTGTTACTTTTTTTAGAGATAAGGTGCTTTAAAAGATTCCGCTGCTTTTTGTCGGGATTCCTCTTGGTGGTCCTTGTAATATCGGCTTTATATGACTGCAATTTTATTACCTTCTAAGTCCTTTTTAGATCCCCTAATGTATAGAATTCCTAATTAGCCAAAAGTCAATTGTTATGAAGTCTCCGCAAAGGCCGGCCTTGCTCTAAACCCTTTTTGTTAGTTACTATTATAATATAAGTATTTTGTCTTACCGAGCAGACTCTCTTAACAAGTTGGTAGAGTACTTTTCAGGGTCCTTGTAGCGTTTTTGTAATATAAGTCAAAAAAGGAATAAAAAAAGGCTTTTCTCAATTGTTAAAGGAGATTCCTTAAGGTTTTTACATATAGTACGTAGGGTTCGAATGTATTTATTCTAGAATTTAGCAGCAGTATCTTTTCCTCTCTTCGTTCAATATAGATATACCTCGAAAATTCTCTTTTTTCTTTTTATACAATTAGTTACTAAAGCAGCCTATAATAAAAAAGCGTACTAAGTTCCTCTAAAAATTCATTTAGGTTTCTCAGAGGTCTCTGTTACATTTGCCCAAAGAATATAAAATTGAAAAAATTATGAAATATGCTATAACCCAGGTAGCTAAAAGAAGGTTTAGTAGACAAATAAGGAAACTCTTGTTGAAGCTGAGAATTATCTTGTAATTGTAAGAATAGTCTTAAAACGAGTATACTAAGCGCCCTGACGCATTATTATCGAAAATAAAAAACCTTGAAGGAAAAGGGTGCAAATATAGTATAGGAAAAGCAGTTAAAATGAAAATGTTATAAAGCATGAAAAGGACCGTAGAATCGATTTAGCACAGTTGATAAAGCCCTGCCTTTCCTTTTTATTTCACTCGATATCAGTAATTTAAAAGGACGCAACAGGTTGTTTTAAATTTTACCTTTGTATCCAGGAGCTTAAGTTATCTTCTAAGAACTAAGAATTTCCGGATACTTTAAATATTATACTACTTGAGTTATATTACTAACGCTATAATTTTCGGCCAATTTCTACACTAAAAAAACTATAAAGATTAACAAAAGGGTTCAAAGAGTAGGCTACACCCCCCTATCGTAGCTCGATATTAGATCAAGTACTATATGATAAAGGAAAATCTAGAATTGCTCTAACGAGCCCTTTTCCCGACCTCGGATTGCCTGATTAGTTTTATACAGCGCCCTTACATATTATCAAAGTGAAAAGATAAAGAATAATATAGAAAAGGAAGAAATTTCTATGTAGGGAACTCCCTTTCTCTGGAATATCAGTTAAAATGGAGTTTATTCGCCACAGTATATACACGAGTCTTAGCCTCGAGGATTTAACAAAAAGTAGCTTTCCAATCTAAAATTGACAACATATTCTAGAGAGCAGAATAACAACTTTTTAAGGATCCTAAACTAAAGCAAAACCTTTTTTTAGATGTAATACCGTTACACGTTTTTCAATTTTAAATGGCACATGTAATTAAGCCAAGGATTCGTCAGACTAATAGAGTTTCCTGACCAAAAGAGTTAATTGTCAAAGGCAGCGCCTTAGAAACTATATAAGCATAATGAATTCAAAGCTTTTTGGCTTTGGCATAAGAGGCAGGTAAAAAATCTCTCCTTTTAGGATCCTATATTGAAATAACAGGAACTTCCTTACTTAAAAGTCAAACTACCTACATATTTTTGAAATAGCGCAGCACTCCCTTTACTAAGCTTTCCTTTAATGAAACCTATATCTTATAAATGTTTTTAAGCATTAGTTTAACTCAGTACACATGAAGGGGTCTCCTTTTTTTATTTAGAACTCTTTTACATTTTCATTTAAAGGGGCTGCTTCCAGTTTAATTTGCTCTTGTAAAACTACCTTAGTATCTAGATCCAGAAACTTTTAGAGTATACTTTTTAAATCTGTTCCATTTGTGACTGAAATCTTTCAATTAAAGCCATTGTCTATACTTAGGTTCTGAGTAACGTATTAAAGATCTAGATCAGTCCTATTAAATATAGCAGGACAGGCTGTTTTGATCGAGAATTGCGAAATGTTGTAAATATTGACCGGACATTTTCCAATATATATGGGTACAGGCCTGAACCTAAGGTGGGGTTTAAGGGACATGCTATATGAGCTATATGAGGCTAAGCAATCCTATATGGGCCGAAGTCCGAAAGAAGTCTAATAGGAATTCTGGTGGTTTTCTTTGTTGTCGGGTTCAGGAGTTAGGAGCAATAAGCTAATATTCTTCAGAGTTTTCTTGTTCCTCCGCTGCCCTAATAAATTAACAAACAAGCTCTTTTATTATAAAAAAGGTTAAGGTAAAAAAAAGGAATTCTAGCTTAATTAAATAGAGGAGTCATTAGTTATAAAATTTTGTATAAGTAAGAGAGTAGATTATTCCTCTTGGTTGAGTATTCGCTTTAAAAAGTTTACCTATTAGAAAAAAGGGAGTCTTGTAATTCTGCCAATAGTCAAGGACTACTCTTTGTACTTTAAAAGTTTTCTAAAAAATTCAATCTTAGCAATAGTTAACTATGTTACCTTCTAATCTAAAAGAGTTTGACTTTCTTTTTGGAGATATTAGAAACTGAATAGACCCCTTTATTCTGTAGAAAAGTTCCCTTTTAGTCATTTTAAAAAGTTTTTCTTTATTTATATGGATTTGAGTCTTCTCTTCTATATGATATATTTCGCGCTGGGATCCACTTTAGTTTATTTGTTCTATTTTTCCAGGGGTTTTGTATTGCCAAAGGGGGGGAGCTTTTATTACTTATATTAAAGTATTCCCTTAACTTTTGAGGCTCTAATAAACCAGTAATTTTGAGAATTCTAGTAGATGTGAGTTTACCGCTACTATGTTGTCTATGCTTCTGACAAAGCAAGGGGTTCAAGTCGGAAATCTGTGCTTTAAATATTAAAGTCGAAGATTCAAGTAATTCAAAAATTTCACTAAAAAACTTTTGTTATAACAAATTGCGTTATCTAATACTCTTGTAAACCGGAAAAAGCTTCTTAAAAATTTGGAGAGGTATATAATACAGATAAGTTAATACCTTTGCAAGAAATTAGATAACTACTGACGGAATAGGCATACAAATTCTTGTTTTATCGCCCGGAAATGGTCGTAGAGTAGGTTTTATTATTGTAATTAATAGAAGCTATCCTGGTGTAAGTACTCCTTGTGGTTTATCGAAAGTCTTTCCCTAAATGTAAAAGAATCTTTATTCCTTTGTTTCTCATTCTGGGTGTTAATATCTCGGGAATTCTAAAACATATAAATACATATAATAGACTCCAAAAGGCCTTTGATATACCAAAAAAGTTTGCTAGATGGGCTGCTTTTTTAGGGCACAGAGAGGATCTTACAGGCGATTCTTATATTGTGATTTTTTCTAATAAATCTTTGTTGTACTAAGTTGTGGGTTCTAGTATTGTTCTATACTATCTTAGATTAACCCGCTATGCTCCAGTCGGTAAAAAAAGACTTATTCTCTATTATACAAGGATTGTTTCCTCTAACCATTAAAACTCCTTTAAGAATTCTGGGTCACCTTTCTTTCCTATCAAGAACAAGAAATTCTTAGGACTTTACTCTCAATTGTATTCTTGAGAGGTACAACTAGTACAAGTATCCGGTTTATGTTTATCCTATAGGAATAGAGACTTCAAAAGGTATAATCACTTAATAGAAATATATTAAGTCCTCCTCGTATATTGATTTGACCCTGCGGTCAGGGTGGGTAGGTGGAGTATAGTCAAGTGGCAAGGCATCGGTTCGGGGAATCCACATGCAAAGGTTCGAATCCTTTTACTCCAGAGAAAGACTAACTACATTGTTTTTTGTCTCCTTGCGCACCCCAAAAAGACTCTCTAAAAAGGTTCTACCTATACCCGTTTAGTAACGAGAAATAATAAAAAGCGAAGCTCCTAACCACCCTACGTTTCTTTTTTCTAATAAGTATTTTACCCCCTTTGTCTATACAGGAGCCTCTCCTATACACCCTATCTCATTTTTGTAAAAGAGGGCGCAATATACGGGATTCCTATTTCAACAATGGAGCTTTTATTTTATAAGATGGGAGGTTTACCTAGGTTATTAGCGGGGGTCTTTTCCCCAACTCTCCGTATAGTTATGCAACTTTTCGCAGGCAGGCTAGTTTACATAATAGATATTACGATAAGACAAAGTTTTTAGTTTTAGCATATCGGGTTTGCCCGTTTTACCTTGTGAAACCGGGGTCTCTAGTGTTGATAGGCTTTCAATTACGGAATGCACACAAGAATTTTTGATATAGGGTCTTCCTTTAGGCAATCCCCCGCTTCAATTAGGATTTTGAGTAAATTGCACTTACTTTCTCGATCTCGGTACACTACTTTTTAAAGTTCTAATGACCCCGGCCACACCACAAAGGAGATTTAATTAAAAGAGGAATTGTAAATCCAAATTTTCTTTATTAAAGTCAAGTTCTTGAATAAAGACAACAAAGTAAACCAGTATTACAAGGTTTTTTTGTACTCCTAAGAATCCCTTTTCAAGGGACCGGATTGGGATCCTGTCATAATATAAAATATTGTTCATATTTTTAAGTCATTAATTTTTCTTACTATTATTTACCGTGTAATATGACAGAGTTTCTCTCTTTGTGGGAGTTATCCCCTCTTCTTTTTAGGACCTACGTGAGAGAGAAAGACCTCGGTTATAATGTTTAAGAATAGTTTATCTATTAGCTTGTACTGACTCGGATAATCTTAAGTTAGGACTAACTCTTTTGATTAGGTGTTCTTATGGACTAGAGCAGGTTAACTGAGCAAGGGATTTTTAGTAGGGATTCGGGATTCTTCTATGCCACAAATAGAATTTAAGAAATTAGTATAAGTTTTCCGGAAAGTAGGATAGGAGTAGGATAGGAACAAGGGAGACTTCTAGGGCTAGCCTAGCCTAAGAGTATATAAAATTTAGAAAGGTATAACTTACTTGTAATTTAGTAAGAAAGAATATCCGTAAAAGGGGAACTCTACTTTTTTCTTTCTGAGAGACTTACCGTGGTTTTAAGCGATTCTAGATAATAACTTCGGCTTTGGTTCAAAGAAGTCTGTATTAGTCTCAGTCTTTTTATTTACTTAAAAAATCTTTATTCCCGAAGTTTAAGTTAATTTGGCTTTTTGTTTAAGGGTTGTTAAAGGTTTCAGGAAGAAAAGTAAAGGCCTGTATAGTTTTCTGGGTATTAACGCTATTTGTTTATTACTTTCAGGTGTTGCAGAGCATTCTATACAGGTAAGGGGTACTTATGAAGAGCTAAAGAAGTTAAGCTAGAGTAAGGAATTCTTTTAGCAGTCCGTCAAAGTCTTTCTTTCTGTTGTGTTATTGCCCTATTTCTAGTAGTTAACAAGAGTGAATTTAGTAAACCTAAAGAAGTAGAGGGGCCCTAAGTTTCCCTTTTATATTAATATCCGAAGAAGCCTACGCTCTATACTCAACTCATTTTTCAAGGGAGTGGAATTTGGATTCTAGCCTTAAAAAGGAATTTTGTGTTTTTATTGCGATTAAGAAAATCTTACCTTAGGTTTATATATATATATAGCTGCACTACTTTATAGGTGTAATAAGGAGTTTTTTTTATCCAAGTTATGTAACAAGATTTCCTGGTATTTTTGTAAGAATTAAGCTTGGGAGTTCCCTCTATAAATTAGTTGACTCAACAGGACTTTATTTTCATTTAATAGAGCACTTGCCTGGATTTAGAGTATATCACAAAGGGGTTAGAGCGGGTTTCTTAGCAGTACCTTATAAAAAGAAAGATAGAGCTCGTGGGCATTACAAAGTAGGTTCTCATAATAGCAACATCACACGTTATATAAAGCTTAAGGTAATCTTATTAATAGAGTCTCTTTTCGAGCCTGCGGTCATTACTTTACTCGCTTTCTACGAGGTTTAACTAAAATTTTCCGTATTAACTCTCAAATTCCTTAAGATATAGGTAGAGCTAAAAATGTAAGTCAAACTAGCCCGGTTAAAAGGCACCTTTAGTAAGTAAGTAAGCTGAGGACGGCTTTCTTTCTATTTTATTGCAAGCGAAATCCCCTGGGGTATCTTGTACTATACTTATTAACTTTCCATTCAATTTATATCGCGTTTTACAGCTTTTTTGTAAGGAAGGTTTTCCTATAACTTTTCATCATTCACTTTCTGAAGCTGCCTTGCCTGTAAATTCCAGGGATTCTAGCGGAACAGTTAGGAGTTCCTATTTAGAATACCCACCAAGGCTATATAACCCAAAGACTTTGTAAGAGATTCCCGATTGTTAGGGCCCCCTTTAGAGTTTTTGGACTTTGTCTTTTTAATTACTAACTCAGAAGCTGAAAATCGACCAGACCTTGCGGATTTCTAGGTCTTAAACCTTGTTAACTTTTAAGGCCCGCTTAGAATATCGGATACTGCAAAACAGAATTTATAAAAACTCCGGTTCTATCTCATTATTTGAAACTTTTCTTGAATACTCTTTAGAGTCCCCCTGCTTCGTTCCCATTCCCTATACTTATATAGTAGACTCATTTATTTAAAAACTCCTAAAGGAGCTAAAAGAGCCCTCCCAAAAAGGAACCTCTTAAAATTCTTACTCTGATTAGAGAAACCGCTGTGAAGCCTTTCCTACATAGAGATTCTAGGGTTTTCCACTTTATTTGACCCTGTAAATTAAGTTTTCGAAAAAGCTCTTATTACGAGTTATCTTCGCTTAAACAAAAAGCAGGCCGTCTATACCTAGGTGAATACCCTAAGGTATTCACTTAAGTTAAGCAAAGAATCTGCTTTAGAAGCTTGCTATTGCTCTTTTTACAAGTCCCCAGATTTCTTAGAAGTGCTTTTTTACCTTTTACTTAAAGACAGAACTTTCTGCCTGCCCCCATATATATATTTTTTTTTTGATTTCCCTTTTATAACCTGATAAGAATTAACATACCTACTAATACTATGTAAGAGTTCAAGTCTCAAACTATAACCACAAGAGCAAGAGCGACTTCCTTTTTCTTTCAGACTCAAGAACCCAGATGAGTCTCCCCTTAGCAAAACACGCGCACTTGGAAACAATTTATTAACAAAGAAACTTCTACTTTAAGCTCCTCCGCAATACGGCTAGGGTTTACCCATAAAATCAAGACTAAGGCAAGCATTTTAGTATGGTGCAAAAAAGGGGTGCCCCCTCTCTTACTTAAAATAAAAGCTCAGTCATTTTTTAAATAAAAGAGACCTCTGGTCCTACTACAAAGGTTAAGACATAGCTCTACACGGACACACTCTAAAAGCACCTTGTCATTATGCCAACACTGAAGCAGACTGTGCTTACTTAACAGAGGCTGCCTAAAAGTTTACTTACATCTAAAACTTTTTAACTCTTATCTATAAGGAAACCTACCTATACTAAATCTTGTTCCAATTATAAGTATAAGGGGTCTCTCCCCATTTGCTTCATAGTGTTTTTACTTGGGGAACCCGTACTTTGATAAGCTTCATAGAAGTTTATAAAATCCAATATTGCGGCCCTTTTACCCCTGTTACAAAAAAAACTTAACCTTTTTGTGCAGTAAGGGAAACCCCTTAACTTGTGCGAGCTAGAAAAAGATAAAAATTACCTCTAATAATTAAGACTAGGAGCTACAATACAAGAAATATCTTTGAAAATAAACAGAGCCTTTAAAAAACTTCTAAATATAAGTAGAAACCGGGCGAAAAAGCCCTTAGTGTGGGATTATCTTAAATTAGAATCTCTAGACAAAGCACTCTAACTTAAGAGTTATCCAGAGCTTATAAGCTAAAAAGTTTACGGAAAAAGCAAAGCCCGCGGGGAGCGTAGAGAAAAGGGGTTTTATAGCTCAAGTTTCCTAGATATTTTCACTTTTTCTTTTATACTCGGTCGACCTTGTTTCTAAAGATCGTGAGGGTTTGCTAATGTCTTGTAAGGAAGCACCCTTAAATTACTATTGGAAACCCTTGTCCAGATAACTATAGAAGTTTTGATCATGCGACTTGAGCTTCCCCCGGTGATTCATAAAGGCGAGAAAAAGGACTGGTTTTTTATTCTACAAAAACAAAACAGGATTCGAACCCCTGAAGCTCGCGATGTCGAAATATTTCAATGCAAGAGTAGGAATTAGGTCTTATCTCCACCTAATCCAGTTAGAGAGCGCGTATAAAAGGCCTTGTTCAGAGCCCTTCTATCTAACTAAGTGATTTTATACGACGATGCTCACATAAAGTTATCATACAGTTTTAGACTTATGAAGATACCAAAAATTTAAGTAAAGAGTGCCTAATTTGATTTAAAGCTGCTGCTAAGAAAGTCAGAACCAGTATTTCTTTTGTCATAATAAACAAAATAAAGTTGCCCAGACAAGTGAAAATAGGATCCTTCTTCAAAGCAAGGCGCTGTCATCCTTTCTTCCTTTTCAAAGGTATAAACCAAAGAAGAGGCGTAAACCCTAGAATTTACACTACTTATTGTTTCGGGATAAGTCATTTCCTGAATTTCCAAAATCAACTTTTAAAAGTGTTAGCTAAGAAACTTTCATGAAATTCATAATTGAGTTGAGGCGTATTGCAAAGAATACTTTATTGATTCCTACGTGCGCTTCTCTATGAAGGAGTATTTAATTCCTCTAAGCTAAGTAAGATAAAAAAAGGATAGGCTTTAAAAAAACGCTTATATACAACCGACATAAAATAAATGAGGTGTACTAAAAAATCTCTTAGTTAACTTGATAGAGGTAAGTTTTGTTCTATAAAATATTCAAAAAATGTAATTTCCTTTTTATTTTATGCACCTGTGAATGGGGCTTTTCGCTACTGGATTAAGTAAAGCTCCTTTGTTTAAAGACGTACTCTAAAAGGTAATAAAACTCAATCGGTAATTTATTTGTATCCCCCCAAGAGGGTAAATTCCTTAGACTTAGGTTCAGTACTTGTAGTAACAACAAGGGGTTCTAATTTGTAGAGTAATATGAAACTTGTTTAGGCTGAGAAATTACAACTAAAAACTTAAGCTCAGTTTCGTACTACTTTAAGGGGATAGTACAGATAATACAAATGTCAGGGAGCCCTTATAGTCTAAAATCTTTCGTACCATAGTCTTTTTTTTTAGTGATTTCTTCTCTGTAGGACCCCAGACCCCTGTCAACAGTATACAATCTTTTGTTAACAGTAGTCCGTTATAAACCCGAGACCTTACTTAATTTAACCCCGCCATCTAACACAAATTAATACAAAGCTGCCCAATAGACTTATTATACAAGATTTTTATAAAGGGTCTTTGTGCCTTCCTTAAAAAGCTACCTTCCATCTTTTTGTTTTATATTGTGTTCTAGATATTACAGTAAAACAAACCTCCTAAGGAATATGGTACCTTACGGGTTCAGGCTTTACCCATGGCCGTATATAGAAAAAGAGAGGCATCTACCTAGCGTTTCGGCTCTAACTCCTATTAATTTTAACTTCTCCTTTTATAGCAAGCACGAAAACAGGTATATACCAATTGCAAGCACTCGAGAGGTAGATACTTCTCATTAAATTATTTGGAAGAGATCAACATTTAAAAGTACGAGAATAGCCCAATAAAATTCTCCCTCGGGTTGCTTCAAGCCACTCTTTAAATTAAGCCCGACTTTGCTAATATTATACTTTAACAAGTATCCTTATATAGCCTATGCTTTAGTTTAAATATACTCTATTCATAGAAAATCCTTTTCTTTTATTTCTAAAAAATCTTACTAAGCGCTTTTTCTTATCCACCGATTTCTTATTAGGGATTCCTCGCTTCTAAACTGAGTATATTCCGTTTTATAGTAGAGACCCCCACACTAGGAGCACTTGAAACTTGGATTTAATAAAAATAAAGGAGAAACTCAAATTTTTCTGCTAAGTTTTCTTTTTGAGTGCATACATTATATAAGTAAAATACTCCGAGGAATCCCAGTCCCAATTATACTCTTTAGTTATTTCAAGACAAGTATGTTTTTTAATATTACCAATTGCCGAGAAGTGTATCCTACTTTTTAAAACGCCGTAGTTCTTATGCTAGGGTTTCCTAAGAGAAGATATAAGGCAAAAGTCTTACTTTTGGACATTGTAAAAAAGTAAGAAGAGCCCCTAGTTAATGAGGTTTTTTACTAGTACTTTCGGAGGTGTGTTTCATCCGGTCTAATCCTTTTTTTAAGTGACGACTAAAACTAAATATAAGAAAGTCTAGAGTAAAAGCTTTCTTTAAAAAGGAAGTATTAAACACCTAGGGGGTTGGAGTAAAGAGCTAGCAAAGATTCCGTAGTCTCGTTGTTTCAAATACGCTTGTCAATCATTGGGTATCAGATTCTTATTCTAAATCTCTTAGTCGCTTTTACTAGACTGATATTCTTCACGAACTTGTAAAATGAAGGCTAAAAAGAGACTCAATTCCAGTAAAAAATAAATGACTAAAAAAGCAAGAACCTGGCACCGGATATCCGGAGGGGTTAACAGAGCTCCTATCAAAAGAGAAAAAGCCAGAAAGTAAGAACGATTGTTAGTCAGTCTTTCTATAGAAAGAACTTTCAATTCTACTAAATAGATAACAAAAAGAGGTACTTGGGATAATATAGATGAAATAAACAAAAGGAAAAAAGTTAAGACAACGTAGTCGTAGATTCTTAGTTCTAAGTTAATGACAAAAGAATTTGTTGATGTTTCACTCATGAGTACTAGAAAATTCCAAACACTAGGAATTACCCAGATTTTAGTTAGGAGAAAGACTGCGATAAGGAAAAGAAAACTGAAAAGCAGAAGTCTTTTGAAAAGTTGCCTCTGGTTCCAAGAAAGTAATGGTACCGATACATACCAAAGATGATAACCTAATAAGGGAAGTGTGACGCAACAGCATACTATAGAAGCAGTTAATACCCTTGTATATAGGACTTCAGTTAGTTGTGTACATATAAAATGAGAACTTGAGGCTAAAGTAGTTAGGGCTTTGACTAGTAGGAGGATCAGTTCTTCTGCAAAAAAATAAGACGTAAACCATGTGACAGCAAGACTGAAGGCTATCCAAAGCAAACGTACTTTAACTTGTCTAAAATCCATATGAGTTTCAGTAGTAAATGAGATGCATATGATATAAAAACTAAGACTAAGCCTTTAAAGAATAGCTTGTAATTTAGTGAGTGAAATTCCGCTTTTACTTATAAAAGCCCGCGATGAATTAGGGGTTTTGAACCTTTGCCTGCCAATATCAAAAGCGGTGCCTTACCACTTGGCTATACTCCAAAAATAGCATTAGAGGGTTCTTTTATCTTTCTATCTAAGTGATTTCATTCCTAGATCTATTTTCTAGTGGGAACCAAAAAAGGGCTTTATTCTTCGTTTAGCTCTCCTCGTACGCAGCCCCAAAATCTTAAAATAATTTATATAATAACTCCAAAGAGCCCTTTTGCTCCTTTTTTAAAAGTCTCTACCCCTTTACCACGGGTAGACTTAGGTTCTATACTTCTCAAATCAAGCAACCCCTTATCTGGGGACTCTTGCTCTTGAATAAATTATCTTTGACTTTTCTTACTAGAGTTCTTAGGCCCTCCCAAGCAGTATACTTTTGCTTTTAATAGACTTTCTTATTTATATTTATAAAATTCCCCGTGAATAGAGTTTTTTTGTCTTGATGATTTCATAAAAAGGGGTTTCCTTTTTACAACTCTTACTTTGAGATTCTAGAGTTAGAATCTTTAGAAGCTTTATTAGAAGGAAGGTCTTATGGAGTAGGGTATTAGCTAGAGCTAGGGTAAGCTAAGGAAATAGAGGAAGTTTATGTATTATATTACCTCTTGTATTACAATATTCTAGATATTTCTTAAGTTACTTATATGGATTAATAATAGATAGCATATATTAGCGATATAATTGGTATAGAGATATAAGAAAGTTAGTTATAATTGTAGTAGGGAGGGCATAGTCTGACTGGTATTTTGATTCTTTATTTCTCTCTTAAGTAAGAAAATGAAAAGGCTAAAAACCGAAATATTTACTCGTTAGCTTATGAGATCAGGTCCCCCTTGAAATAAAGCGGGCAGGTCATCCCTTAACCTTTAACCAAAACTCCCGGAGTAACTGCTTAGAATATGTAGGTTCGAATCCTACCATTACTTGAGACTTAGTTAAAGGATAAGCTTCTATAGGCGGGATTAAGTTGTTGGTTTAATAAAGCCAAGGTTACTTAATTAAATTAAGAAATAGAACTGCCGAAGTAGCTAACGACTAAATAGCTAAACTTATTGAAATACAATCTGTGGACTGAGCGGTTGCTATTCTCTATCAAGGTTTCTTAGTGGTTCTTAAATAAAAAGGGCTTTCCATCGGAAAAGATTCTATATTGAAAGGAACGCTAATTTCTCAAAAAGCTACGGCTAAGGTTATATTATATTAGTTTGAGTTCTTTTTAGGAAATTCCAGATAGTAAAGAGTCCTTAGGAGTTTCTAATCTTGGATATCTTTTTTGTAGAATTGTAGAAGAAGTTGTTAGGGTAGATTCTTTGCGTTGTAAAAATGGAGCCTAACTTGTCTTTTTTTTAGCTTTGTGGTTACTCCTAAACCCAGGAACTAAATAAATTAAGACTTTAGCGGGTTCCTGTGGAGCTTTATTCACTTGCTAAATTTTCTCGGGTATTACTCTTTTAAACAAGACTTTACGCTAAATCTAGTTAAATACTTAAGTTAAAAGTTCTAACTACCCTGGACAGGTAAATCTTGACGAGATACTGCCCTTGTTTTTTTAGAAGCGCTTTCCTAGGATTGCGGACTAAACCTTGTATTTTAAAATGAATTGTACTGAGGGTTTATCTCGAATACAGTAGCTTATAAGAAAATGAAACTTTTTAGAGCTCTCTTTCGCGGAGGAGTAAGAAATGAGTTAAGACATCACGCTTTATTTGTTTTCTAAAACAACCCCCCCCTTGGAAATTATTAGACAGTCAGTTTGGCAGATAGAAGATCGGTAAACATGCAAAAACCAAGGGAACCTGAACCTTGAAAAAAAAGAATCCGTGAAGCCGGGACTCCCCTTACTAAATTTCTTAGATTAAGGGGAATTCGTTTTCTCTTTTAACAGGAGGATGATTATATATAGAGCACCCTGTGAAAGTTTAGTCTTTTTTCATTTGCGGGTACCTGAAAAGGCTTCGGCAGCGCCCACACTTTAAGCGAAACTCAAACATATTGCATCAGTATGCATGACCGGGTGAGATCCTTCTTTAGTATGGGAGTATGGGCAGCTCCCGATAAAAGTTTCCTTATCTTTCCTGTTGGGAGAGCTCCTAGGAGAAAGGAGAAATACGTTAATTTCAGTTTAGGCACAATAAACTTAAGGCAAGGATTTCCTAGAAGGCCTGACTCTAACTAAAAACTCTAGATTTTTTCGTAAATCCTAGAAGAGTTGGGGTTCCCTTGGGACTAGAAACAATCTATGACATTAGCAAGAAGTGCGGTTTAAGAGATAATTTGAAAAGTAAAGAGTCCTTGATTAGTCCTCAGATTACAGAGCTATTTTCATAGATAGCTTGCTTTTACCAAAGCCATTCATTTCTTTTTGCTTTAAGCTTAATAGAATTTAAAGATAGATACTTCTCGCCTTTTCCTTTTAAACGGAGTACTTACTAAAAGGAATATAATATAAAGGACCCAAAATGCTCTTTTAACCGGCACACCACAAGAAATTAATGCTTTTCTTCCGGGGTTACCTATTAGATAATCCTGACTAAACCAGCAGCTGTGAGGCTCGCTTTTAAGCAGAGTCCTTTGGAGGGTTTCTCTATAAGTCGCTTGTTTGAGTATATCTGTCGGGAATAATGTCATAAAATAAAACGCAACACGAGGAACAAGTATCTCAAATACAAGACTCTGGTAGGTCATTTTATAGTAGTAACAAGAATGCGTATACAAAGGCGCTTTCCGTTTTTTGAACTCCTTAAATTTCACCCTTTTTTTCTTGTCTCAGAGGTGGTGCTACCTTTTATGGTTATAGTAAGCTGCTCCCATATCTAGATTCTTTATACACTTTCTATAGAGGTACCAAAAATTGAGTTCTATAGGAATATTTACAAAAATAGCAGTCTAATGCAAAGAATCAAAGTCAGTAGAGTAGACACTCGAATTTTTATATAGGATCTAATGATAGCTAGTTAGTGGAAAACACGGTTCATCACAAATCCCGGGAACCCGAAAAGGGAACGTGTTAATTAGAAATAAGTCAAATTTTTTATACCTTAATCTTAAGCAGTCAATTCTTCTGAGAAGAACTAAAGCCTAATAAATTAGGTTACATTTTGACTTGATATAGAACGTGGACATTACTGGGCCTCTAATATCTGGAGAAGTTTCTTAAAAAAAAGACCTAAACTCTTAAGTATCCTATTAAGAGAGAAGTTTAGCTTATTTTTTGAGTTTATTACATTGATAAGGAACCTATTTTCCTACAGTTACACCTTTCTTAGTAGTTTAAGTTAAAAAAATTCATTTTATTTTGAGTAGAGCGCTTTTATATTAAGTATTTAAGATCAAAATCCGTCTAGCCGTGCTTCAGCTACGCTTAGTATTTATCCCAAGGAAGTACTTTTAAAAAAGTTGTTAAATCTTACTTAGGAATACTCACAAGAAGGAGTTTCCGCAGCAAAAAACCTCTCTAGTACCTTGTTTAAGATAGGACGCGCGCCTTTAAATCCTCATTATGATACCCTATCAGAGGAGCTTTTTTTTTTACCTTTTCTGAATTTGAAATAAATAAGGAATTCCCTGCTACTACGCTTTCAGTTATTCCTTTAAGATTTTAGTGACAATGCACGAGCAAGTAGTGGCTATGCTAGTAAGTATCCAAGTCTGCTTTACCTCTTTACCTTATAAATATCAGAATTTTAGTCTTCTTTTTCCCTTTTTAGTGTGCTGCCAAGGGCCTCTTTCAATTTATGGGACCAAGTACAGGAAGATTTTTGGCAAAAGCTTTTTTTCTTGAAGATAAGAAGGTGGAGTCTCTTGTCAAAATCCTTTGAATAAAAGGGGAACTCTCGAATTATTAGGGGTATCCCATCTTATATAATTTATAAAAGATTTTGAGTCTTTAGTTACATCTTTCTACCAAAGTACACTACCGTTAAAAAGGGAAACTGAACAGGTTATATCTGGAGGCCCCTGTAGCGAAGCATCCTTGAGAGTTTTAACAAGCAATAAAAACCCTGGGGTTCTTACTGTTTCATTTATAGTTGTTTGATATGGCGTATATTTTAGAAAAGGAAACTTTCTATTCAAAACTTTACAACGTAAGACTTTGGCATCTATAAATTAAGGTATATACTTATTTTGGATTGTTCAAATATGACTGTACAAAGAACAAAGATTTTCTTTTTCATAGGATAAAAATGGCTTGCTGAGTATAAACATTCTACGACATTTCCGTGCCTTAGAAAGCACCTTTAACCTCTTTATGTTTTTCTCTTTGAATTTTTTAAGTTATCACTAGCCTTTAATCTGTATATTCTGTAACTTAGCAATAGGGATACTTTAAAACTTCCTTTTCTTATAGTTAAATCTTTCTTCCTTTGCGCCGGTCTTACATTATGCCTTTATTAGTAATAGCGGGTCCCCTATTTAGCACAATCGACATTTTTCAGAAAGTACTTTCAACCCTGTACCTAAGATATTTTTGACTCTGTATACTTGTAATTAATCCCGGAACCTTAAGGATCAGTCAAGCTAGTGTCTAACTTTTTGCGTTATTGCAATCAAGGAGATTGACTTTTAAGCCTAAAAAATTTTAAAAGGAAGCTCGCTCTGCCCTATTGTTACTTTTTTAATATTCCGCATTTATACAGTTTACCCTTTTCTGGAAAAGGAACTCCTTTTTTATAGCAACTCTACAGTGTAGTAATCTCCCTTTTGGTCGGGGTCCCTTGTCTAAATTTACTGTTCCTGAGAGACTGTGAAAATTTTTTCTTTGCCTGCGTTGCTTTGTATAAGAAAAACGAGAAGCAAATTTAAAGGTTTTAATGTGTATCGGCATAATGTGCCCTAAAAGCCTTGCGTAGGAGTATAAGAATACCTCTTCTGGGAGTAAGAAAACTCTTAGTATAAATTACTTAAGAGTTAAGCATTTCTTTTCATTTTTAGTGCTTCTAATACGGGTCGGGAGAAGAAGTTTAGAATCGAATCTTTCAGTTGTGTTAATTGGAACCCCCTGCTTTACTAAAATTTGGAGATTGCTTTTTTATCATTTGATTTAAAAGGAAGAGTTAGCCCTATACAAAAACAAAAATCTCAACAAATTTAGGACCCAAAAATGCTTTAGTCTATAGCAAACATATAATACGTAGTTTAACTTAAAAGAGAACTCTAGTACCGGGCCTATTCGTACGTTTTATATACATACAAGGAGCCTGTCTTTAGTCAAAAAGAAATGAAAGAGTCTCTATTCCTTAATAACAAAAGAGGAAACGAATACGTACAAAGTATAAAAGAAAATCCCTCATTATCTTAGAAAGCTCTTGTTTAGCTCTAGCCGGAGTCTCAGAATTCTATAAAGGAGTTTTTCGTTACTTGTGAAACGGGAGAGAACTTCAGCAGTACAAAAACCAAGACTGATTTTGTGTTAAGAACTTCTAAGGTATTAGAGAGCTGAAATTTAAGTCCTGGTCAATTAAAGTAAAGAGATGTAGGATCATACACTTTTTAATAAAAGTTTTTTTATACCAAAAGAGTGCCTAATTGATTTTTTGGTCTAATAAGGAAGCTTTTTATGCTAAAAAATCTCTAAAAGGGGTTTTGAAAAGAGCTTCCCTTTTTTTTTCTAAATTTTCTATAAGTCTAGAGACCCTTATTAATATTTATATTAATTCACGAGGCCCTACCTTCAAAGGAATTTATGGGCAGGCAAGAGCGAAGGGACCTATGTAGTATATATGCCTTAAAAACAGACTAAAACAAGTTCTACCAAGACCCTTAAAGACACAGGCTTTCCCTACTAGAGAAAGAGAATTTAGAAAGTATACCAAAAGTACTTAAGCTGTACTACAAAATTCTTGTCCGTAAGGTATTTACGAGATTTTGAACAATAACAAACAATGCGACTCTCTAAAAGACAAATAAAATAGAGGCAAAGATCCGAGAAGGATTCCTAACTAAATTCGAACCCCTTAAGAAAAGCAATCCTACTTCTTCTTGTGGCCACGTAAAATCCTCAGAATGATGAGGTTACAAAAGGAAGTTTTAGTACTATCTATATAAAAACTATATATAAGTTCTCGTTTCTACGCACTTTTCAAGTCTTTTTTTCTACTCTGTATAATCCATTCTAAAACTACCTAGCACTATACACTCCTTTAAACTTGTGAAACTAGACCTTTAATTGATTGACTATATCCAACTTGAACAAGTAGTAGTACTAAAAAAGAATATTATATGCCTAACTCACCTATATTTGAAGATCACTGATACTTATAAAGAAAAACCTAGCACTCCGTAAATTTTTATATCTAGTTCACAAAAGACTCGAATGCTATATAAATGAAAGAGTCTCTACCAGCAATCAACAACTATTTCTTAAAATGTTAAGGTCCTAACTTGTTCATAAACAGCCCTTTTTGCTCTCATTTTACTTTGTATAACTTTCCATCTGAGTATATATTCTTTCTACTTTTGTTCACTGACAGTCTTAGAACACAAGGTCCAAAACGTTACTAAAATAAAGAGTTAAGGGATTTTCTTGTTAATAAAAAGGACAAGATTCCTGATTTTCGTGCCCAAGTACACACAAAGGGCTTTTCGCATAAGGGTTTAGAAAGTTATGAATAAGAGACAATGTCTTTAGTTAATCAAGAATCCCTTTTATTTATTTCCGCAAATGTTATTCAAGTTAGAGGTTTCTAGCAAATTTCTTCTTTTTAGTAATGTAACTTTTGTGTGTTTTCAAATCAGCAATCCAAAATGAAGGGATATACAAAAGAGTCTCTGGACGTGTTACTTAATGGTGTATAAAATTCTATATTAGTTCGCAGGCTCTTTTTTAGAATCAGAGTTGAAAAAAGAAAAAGGGAGTTCTATGGCACAGAATATGGACTAAAGTACGACTTTAAATAGTGAGTGATTTCATTATATCATTATATATAATAGTGAAGGTCAGAACTAAGTTTCGTTTCAAAAAAGCGAAATAAATAAGGAATAAGAGAAGTACTTAAATACTAAAATCTGGTAAAGCTCACGATACTTTCGTAATTCTACTTCAATTCTTAGCCTTATCAAACTCAAAATTAGACTTTTAGGATTTAGGGCAGCCTAATATAAAGAAATCCTGCGTTATACTTCCCACTTTACTTTAAAAATCGAGCTTTACTTGTAACTCGAATGATTAGGGTTTTGGTAAAACAAAGAGAGCTTCTTATTCATAACAGAGATGTCTAATTGAAAAAGTATCTAATATAGGGGTAGGGGTCCGAGCAGCTCCATACGTACTAGATTCCGGTATAGGTCCAAAGAAAAATGAACTTGTAATTTTCTTTATTCTTAAAAACTTCCTTGGAATACCTTGGTACTGGGCAGGCAAGTTTAGTTACTTGTAATTCTATCATAGCTTACGGCTTTTCTACGATACAGGAATAGTAGAAGCCCCCCCCATAATAAACAAAGTTAGGAAACAGGGCCCTATCCCTATTCTGCAAGTTTGACCTTGAAACTCTAAGATACCCTAGAACTTTTATCTACAACCAGTCTTATAACGAGTACTTCATACGTACAAAAGCTTTACTTATAGGATACTGTTAAGGCTTTACGGGGCCAGTCCCAAAATACTTAAGTATTTGTATTAAAAAAATAGAAGAATGCTTATGTCTTACATATTTTATTTTCAAGTCAAAGCCACTTATAATTATCGAGTAAATAATTTCCATTCAATACTACTTCAATACTACTAAGGATAAAATCTGCTGATAAAGTAAATGAGTAACTCAGAACCCCTATTTCTTTATATAAAGTATATTCTCTAGTTTCCTTCACAGGATTCTGCTTAAATAACTTAGCGGTTAGAATGTTACTTTCATAAGACAAAGTTGGTTCAAGTCGAATAGATATGAATTTTTTAAGTTAAATAAAGTATACTTTATTTAACTGCCCTCAATAAATTCGGAAGCCCCTTTACATATAAACGTAAAAAAAGGAATTACCCACACTTCTGATTTTAACTAGAACAAAACTACATTTTGCAGAATTTTTCTTTACTTTTTTGTGAGTAGCAGAATAAAGATTCTAGGACTTTAAGTAAAAGTGCTAGCATCGCTAAAAAGTCTCGAGTAAATAGTGAAATTATATAAATAGAGAAATCTTGGCTTTCTAAAAGGCCCCTCTTAAATACAAGCTAAAAAGTCAAAATAGGTATATACCTAAAAGGAAAAAACTTGCTGAGGTAATCCCAAACAAGTTAAATAAAATTCTATTTTTTAGGAATCTTAGTTTGCTTAGAAGAAAATATCCTTACTATTCGGTAAATACAAAGTAACCGGAATTCCCCTTACTCGGCACGCAATTGAAATATATTGTGCTATAAAAACCCGCTAAATAAAGCAAAATATAGGAACCTCGAAATTCTAGTTATACTTACAAAAAATCCTGAGCCCCCGCCTTAGACCTTAGTAATTTACTATATAAGGATCCTGTTTCATCCAACAGCGTGCTATACACCAAAAGTTAAAGAATCTAAATGAAATGGGGGGAGATCGATCCGCCAGTCTCCTTAAACAATTAAAGAAAAGGAACCCCTTAACTAGGTCTGAAAGCCCCTTTGACATAAAAAATTTAAGGATTTACTCCATTTTAGTTTGAAATAACCCAGTGATACCTTTAAATAGTACTTGTTTTTACTTCTTTAAACCCGTAAAGTTCCTTTGATTATCTATCTTTGTGTAGTACTTTCGTTTTTCTTTACATTAACTTGCAAGCATCTTTTTATGTTATGATTAGGCCCTTTTTAAGCATAACCCGACCGGATTACTAAAAGATTCTCTCCAAAAAGAGCTACCATAAGCTGCATACCCAAGAATGAACCTATATTTAGTATCCCATTCATATTATCTTTTCAGCGATCAAGGACTTCACCTTCAAAATAGAAAAGGCTATCTTTTAATCCTCTTATCTTTAGAATATTTAGCCCCGAAATTCGAAGTGAGTTTTCAGAGTCATTTATAAAATACAAAGCGCTCGGTAAGGCTATGTCTACAGCAAGATTCCCGCGAGACGAAGAAAACCCCTTTTAATACTAAATTGAACCTAAGGTATCTTATTTTTTGGTAAAACTACAAATCGCCCCAATGCCACTCAACCGTGGGAAATTCTATATATGCTAACCCGGAACTTTAACCTTTCCTGATATTAGTGGTAACTTAGTAATATAGTATAGGGGGCTCCCTAGTGAAAATCTACCTAAAAAATTCGGGGCTATTATACAAAAAGAGATATATAAGACCCCTTCGTTAGGCACGCGGCATACCTTGTGTTGGCAGAGAGGGAGAGTCTGAGCTATTGTCCAAGTGAGACTTCTTCGTAGGTACGGGAAACCTTTAACTCTATTAATATTTGCTCCTATTAAAGGATTTCATGCTATTTTGCTTAAGCTGTATTGATTAAAAAGGTTGATTTTAGGGTATTTTCGTAATTTGTTATATGCCATGCAAAAAAGCACTTTATTAGGGATTAGGGGTATCAGAGACAGCAACTGCTTTCAGAGTCTGTATAAAAAAATCAAAGTTTAGGTGTAGGGTGGCATTCTATCTAAAGGAAGTGTGCGGTAGTCACTCGAAATTGAACTAGGCTTAGCTTCGATGTAAAAGGGGTTGGTAATCCCGACAATCTAAAGTATACTAAGGATACTTCTTTTGAACTTTTAAGATAATATGAATTTACTAGATTAAAATCCATTTTCTTTTCTTATTTTCTAGGGGCCTTTCGGTTTTCTATTGTACCGATATAATGCTTTAGCTTTTTTATTCCATTCGGTTTTATAATACCAACCTTTAGAAATTCTTAAAGCAATGTCATTAGCTGGGAAATCCTTAGCTAGATGTTAAAACTTGTAGCACGAAAAGCTTTGGACCTAAGGAAGCCTCTTATGTGTTTTTTATTAAAAAGAAGTTCGTATAAAAAAATTTGACAAGCAAACCTGGAAATTCAAACAGGCTTAAACTCTCCGCAGCCCCTACCTCAACTCAAAAGTGGGTTACAGTGTAAACTTCTATTATTCTTAGATAGTTTTAGACTGTAGATTAAGCGTTAACCTTATCATTATAAGTTTTTCTTAAATTCCCTGTTCCTGCTTTAGCTTACACGGATTAACCTGTAACACATGAATTAGATCCAGAGTAGCTATCAATATTTCAATATTGTGAACGAGATAAAGATATAACAGGATTTAATAGCAATGTGAAAAGTTCTATATAAGAGCTAGTTTTTCCTTATTATCCTTAAGAGGCTTTTTGGTTATAGACAGGAGATTTCTATTCTTCATTTTAAAAACAAATTACGGGTTGCCCCGGGATTCTGCTACCTGTACCTTTAAACGCTGTAAATAAATTCTGCTTCTTGGTATGTTTAAGGGAATTTCCTTAGGATTTACGTTTTTACTAATATCATAAAAGGCGAGACTTTAAAAAGAAGCTTATAACTTTATTGGAGGGGTCGAGGTTTACTAACCAGGCAGTGTAAAAATATACTGTGATTTAGAAATTGACTGAGAAAAAGGCTTTAGATAAATCTCACTTACTTTTCGTAATTTAAGGTTAAGAGTTGTCCTAATATTTAGTACTATAATAAGCCATTTTAATAGGTATAATTTTGTATTTCTATACTAAGGAAATGAAAACTCTATTTTACTAGGAATTGTCGAAGCGATGACAATTTTAGACTCTAAAAAGTCTACGGATATTGCTAATGCAACAATTGAGGATTTTTTACTAAACTTGATTTCAAACACAGGATTTTCTATAATGCTGCTAATTGTTTATAGTTATATACATTACTTTTTCGAGAAGCTTTAATTTAATTACATTACCTTGTTGGTAGAAATGAGTAATGATTAGACTCACCAAAATTTGGCAATTTCCTTTCTCTAGCTTACTGAAAAATGTCAAATTGAATTTTATATAAGGAATACGGGCTTTTTATTGAATTTACATGTAGCTAAAGCTGGGTGTAGAAGCTTTTTCAATGGGTATCGTCGGTACAAGGTTCAAGTCCTGTGAAAACAGCCCTCAAAATGACCTTTCTTAGTTTTCTTAGCTATACCCGCTTTCTGATGAGCTATAACTCTCATTTTTCTTATGGGTACTAGCTGTGAGCTACTACAATCTTAGTAAATAACAAGGTAAAGAACACCGGAGCTGGGTATTGAGCCCTTATAAGCATTCAGTTCGTTTTTAAGTTATCTCTTACTCCTTTTTGCGAGGTATATACACGTTACGCTTTAAGAAAGGCTTCGAACGGGCCCTTTTGGGCGCCCCCTTTTTGTTATCGTATCATTTCCACCGGGCATCTCCTAATACCTAACCCGAGCACAAGCAATAACTCAGGAAACCCTGTGTGAAGCAAAAGGGCTTAGTTTCCTAACTAAAACGGGGTTCCCTATTTGAGCAAAGCCTTTTAATTATGTAATTGTATAGCATAAAGAATTTCAATTTTAAAACCTGCCCTAATACTAAAGTTCAAATAAAGAATTCTCAAAAGTCCAAGCTCTGATATATATATAGGATTTGACTTGTATGCTAGAAATTCCCCGATCTTGAAAGAGCGGCCCAATTTCTCTCACCAGATATTGCCCTGGTTTTCTAATTAGAGATTCCGTCGGTTGTGGTAAAAGGATTCTAGGTTTTTAACTCAAAAGTCAAACTAATAACCCAAATTCTTGACTATGGCTAACTGTTGGTCAAGCATTGGTTATACCTTACTTGGCAAGGGGTATACGCTTACTAATTTCATATCCGGATTTCGTAAAAACAAGAAAGCAATATACCATCACTTTTGATTTCCTGCTATTATTCCTTATCAAGAGCTTCCGCTCTGCTAGTTTTCTTTAAAACAGGGATTTAAAAGTGTCCTAAAAAGTCTTAAATGTACAAAAAACACCTTACTCCGGACCTAAAAGGCCCACTAAACGTGAGAATTTTTATAAAGATTGCCCCTTTTTAAGCCCCCGTGGGTTAATTAGGGCAGAAGGCAAAAGTTTTAGTTAAACAATAGAATAAAGTTTATATGTTATCTCTTCAGGCCCATATTTCCAGATTTTAGCAATCTGACATTACGGGGTACTTTTTGGAATCCAGTCCAGTAAATAGAAGGCTTTGGCCATTTGTCATATTTTTCTTTCTAATTGAGTTCTTATAGGATCCCGCGCTATTGACAACGGGGGGCCTTTATAAGATTATAAGAGCTCTCTTAATTTTAGTTTTTTACCATATAGTTATTTTACTCCTTAAGTCTTCGATTATACACGGATAAGTACAAGGCGAAGGGACTCTCTTTGGTAGATTTGACTCATTTTAGTAGCTATATTATAGTTACAAGTCCTCTCATCTCATACGACCTAATCAAAGAAAATTGCTTTTAGGTTCTTTCTATTTTTAATCGTCGGACGGAATACCTAGTTTCAAAGTTCACTAGATCTCAAGGCGTTACCCTTTTGAAATGGAAGAGAGAAAAGTCCAAGAAAATTTCATTTTTTTTCGACATCTGGTATCCAATATGCAAAGATCTAAATAAATGTAAGTAACTGGAAAAAGTAGAAGCTAGTAAAATAGAAAAAGGAGTATAAAAAATCCGTATGTAATTATAGAATTTTCGGTTTCAAGGAATTCTTCAACGGAAAGATAGTTGTAAAGAAAGTAAAAAATTATACAGCTCGGGCCTTTAGATTTAGAAAAGCTTTGTGATTGTGATATATAATTAGGTGGAATAATTTTTATCTAAGCTAGTTTTAGAGCCTTGCGGTTGCAGAAAAAAAATAGATAGAACTTCTAACAAATTACTCAATGTAAGCAATATACCAAACTTTGTTAAGGAGTTATTCTCAATATTAAGAAAATATGAAGTCAGAAGACCTATCTAGACTCCCGCTTCTATCTACAAAATACTAGTTGGACGGAACCTTAAGACCGAATCTATTTTCAAAATTCTCACAGGAATCCTTGCCAGTTAAGGGGTAAGTTCCATAAGTTGAATTCCTGTTTTGTATTGACTATTCATTATACTAAAAAGTTCTTAAGATTCGAAATGTTAAACCCCCTTTTTCTCTCTGACTTTTATTCGATACAATCTATGTCACGAGGGTCCTACCAAAAGAGAATTTTATACTACGAGCTAGCAAGAGACTTTGCAGAGGACTGGTAATATAGTTTTATGCTGTGAATAAAGGGGCATAACTCAGGTTTTCAACAGGTGAAAAGTTATTAAGGATTCACTTTTTACTTATGTCCTTTTAGTTAAGCGGTTTTTAGTTTCTCTGTATTTAGGTAAGTAGGTTTCTGCCAAAATCAGTAAAAGTTGTCTTTTAGCTAGCGTAACTACTCTCTTTATTATCTAGAATATCATTTATCGACATTGTGTCTCTTAAAATGATAAAAGCAGTATTTAGTAATTCTTAGCCTGTTTTAGTCTTACCATAACCCCTATAAAGTCCCTAGTTTCAGAACTGAGGAAAAAAGCTAGAAACCTCCCTTTTAGAGATATAACTACCTGTACTTGTGCTTTTTCATTGTAAGGGCCTCGGGGAGTATAAAGTAACTGAAGCTAAAGTAATGGATTTCGATAGTAAAGCTAAAGTCTGCCATCTATTCAAAGCCTATTGTTGCCCGCTCCTAAATACAAAAATGTTAAAAAGTTCTTTGGTATTGCATATTCTAGGTCTAGCTTTCTGGCTTACTTGGGGCTTGCGAGGTTTTTTTTACCACAATCAAATATTCTACTTGTTCAATATCCTTTCCAGGACAACTTATATCATATGCATCTTTTTAGAACCCAGTTCATAGAAGCAAGAGGGACAGCGCGATAAAACTTTTTAGAGTAATTAAGGGATATCCCTTTTCGGAATTACTGCTATAGAGGGTTTACTCTTCCGAAGGGTACCGAAGAAGGTTAAGTCAGGATAGTCTTAGTATCGTTAACCTTGCACTAAAACCTACAACAACATTTTCTTTTCATGTAAATATAGATAACAGTACCCTTTATTTCTGAATTTCGAGGGCAGCTGCGTAGCTCTAAAGAGTTTCCAGATAGAACTAATAAATATATAAAGGTATTCCCTTATTCTTTAGCATTTCTAAGGTATTTGCCTAAAGGGTCTCATTTAGTAGGATATAATGTAACTTCGGTTTCGGCTAAAGCTTTTTTAGAAAGGTCCTGCGTCTAGGGTAGAGTGGGCTATTTATTAAAAATCTTTGAGGCTATACCCCGAGCAAAGCCCCTTTCAAACAAAATAAGAGGGATAAGGTATTCTTAGTAAGAGTAACAAACAAGGAAGCGATTAGAACCCCTGTAGCTAGTGTATTCTGGTTAAGAAGTTACAGGAATATAAAGACTAAAAAAGCCAGCTATATCATTGTATGATAGCTAAGAGTAAAGCAAGTAAGTAAGAGGATCTGAAAGGTATTGAAGCAAAGAAGTAACTCAACCAGAAATATATGGGGTTCTATCCTAAGTGAGTCAAGTCCCTATTCTTAGTTCTTAGATAGAAAATCTTTCACTTAGATAAAAGAAAGAGGGGAATACCTAGATTTTCTTTTACCTTCTCAATTCTAATTTCTAATTGAACATCCTCTTAAGTTAAGCTTTCAACTAGGTTTATTGAATCTATATAAGCACCTCCCCTTTTTATTACATATAACAAGAGCTACTCTACTAAGGATCTTTCTTATACCCACCTTAAAAAGAGTAAAAACTCGTTGTACCGAAAAACTTATTTAATGTATAATATAAGAGTTTGAGTCTAGCTTATTTAATTAAATCCTGTTGAGTTTACACTTTATCTATTTAAAGGGGCAGGGGTTCTCTAGGAGAACCCTTAAGCTTTTAAAAAAGACTTTTGGGTGGGTAACTAACACTTTTTAATGCCAGATAGTTCAGGCCTTATGCAATCTCAACCCCTCCCGAGGCTTTTATAATAAGAAAATCTCGAAGTTGAGTACCTCTACTTTTTTGGAAATGGTGTCCTTCATGGTTCTTTTTTTTACTACGACAAACTGGAACCTAATCTTGCTCAACTAAAGGGCTCTCCACTCTTCAAAGTTCTAGTATAAGTATACTAATAAAGGCTCAAAAGAAGGATATTATGAATAATAAACAGGGTATTCTGAAGTTTTAAGGTAATTGCCTATTCCTCTAATTTCAGATAATAAGGATATTTGGGAGTATAGAAAACTCTCAATTTTTGCGGTAAGTACAATTATTGTATATTAAGTAATGAGTTAAGTAAAGCTTTTTTCTTAGGTTCCTGGATCCAGTTTAATTGGGGAGTCGCAGGGAAAGATAAAATAAGGGATAGATATAGGCGTCTCAGTTCCCGAGGTTTGTATTGAGTAAGAAACAAGTCAGCAAGTAGTTTTATGCAACTTGAACTCATGTATTCTTTGTATTCTGTACTCTGGTTAAAGGTGTTGAGGGAAGTTAAAAGAAAGGTAATGCGTTTCTGATTTCCAGTAAATGAACTAAAGTCAAAGCCTGTTTCTAAATAAAAATACAACTCAGAAAGAGAATGCGCGGAATTTTTATTGATCGGAAGTGTAAAAAGCCCTGCAATTGAGTTTCCAACTTATTCTTAATTAAATGGCGTTTGTACCTAAATTAAGGATTCCCTTTTAAGAAAAGTACTGACTAAGCGACTTAATATGTTGTTGTGGATTCTTAAATAGGCACTCACCCGTGTATAACTAGGTTTGGTAAATATAAATACAAGGTATCTTTAAACCCCGAAAAAGGTTCTTTAGTTTAGCTCTCTCTAGCTACGAGCCCATTTGAACCTAAGCATATGCGTGCATTCAATCTTCATTTTAACATTTTAACTTAAAAGGAATTCTATAGAGTCTTAACTGGGTGGTGTTAACTTAATTACTGTACTTTTCACTTTATTTACGGAGGGTTTTAAGGGTAAGAGGGGTAATGTAATAACTAGGAAATAACACATGCTTCTTTTAATATTCAACTAATTGCAAATTTCTTGTACATGAACTCAATATACGATATGATGTTAAGATCCGACCCCAAATTTCAAACTCAAGAAAAGTCAATTTGAATTAAAGTCTGCTTTTGCTGTAGTTTGTGTGTAAGGGGTTAACTATACAGAGACTATCTAGCCTTAAACTCCCTCCGCGAGGCTTTGGTCGGTAACAAGGATTTTATCTATGCACTACAAGGTTTTACCTCTTTGTATGATAAGAACATAGAACTTGAGGAATTCTCCTTTTCTTATTAAAGATTGACTTTCCCTGTAAGTATCTCTAGCCTCTAGCAAAGTAAACAAGTTAATAAGGGAAATCCTTCTAATGGTCTTCTGTTTCTTTAGGTTTGTAAGGAAGTTTAAAGGGAAGGTAACAAAAGTTGCTTTCATGTCCTGTTCTGCTTTTTTTAGGATCCCCCAGTACAAAAGAAGGAATTCTAAAAGCGTAGTATAAAGTTTACTTTTCTAAAAGGTCCGTAATTAAATAAGGTAGGTAAATATGGGAAATCCAACCAACTTTATGAGTTAAATGTACAAACTTAAAGGTTATCCTAACAGGCACGAATTTAGTTTCCGGAATAAAGTACAAATATATATAAGAATTCTAAAACAGAGTTCAAGTCTCAAAGGTTTTAGTCAACAATTTAAAAGTAGTAAATTCAATTTCAAAAGGGTTAAATCCCACACCACCTTACTTAATTAGGTAGCTGAACAGCAGAGAAAAGCATTCTAGACAGTACAGTAACTTTCGGGTTATTCTAAGTCTTTTCTAAAAGTACTTCTTTATATACTTTCATTTTGTTATTATTTGAGTGTAGCTAGGAGGTTGTCTACTTAGTAGCGCTTTCTAGTGTGTTCGATCCTGGTAATAAATAGAAGGTTTAAGCTCAACGAGTCCGGGTATGTTTATGAAAGGTAGTAGTTAAGGGTCCATGAAGTGGCATTTCCGGGTTTTCCTAGATTTGAGTCTAAGGAGTTTTTTTAAGATTAAAAGTATGAAGTCAAGTTGAACTTGATGTTGGTTCTAAAGGTGTAATATGGTATTCTACTACTATAAAGACTTTCCCTCCTTCATTACGTTTCAGTTGGGTAGAAGGATTTGTCTATTATCTTATAAGGCATACTCCTCCCTAACGATAAGCACAACTAAGACAAGATAAATCTTGCCTTAACAACAATACAAAAATCTAATACAAATACAATACTATAAAACTATAAGAACTCTTAAATTCTTGTTTGCTTTAGTCTAAGTTCCTTTTTATTTTAGTATTTTCTTGAAAGGTTTTATTGAAAAAGGGCTTTTCTAGGGTACTTTATTAATCCCTGAAAATCCTGTTATTAGTTTTTTTAAGAAGTGTTTCCTAGCTCTCAGTTTAAGTTATAGGGTATTCCACTATTATTTTCGAAGTTTCTGGCTTTTAAGATTAAGAAGAGAGTAGTACCTATGCAGGAGTTCAAAGGATTTTTGGGTAGGTAATAGTAATGCATGGATAAGGTACTTTTCTAAGAGTTTTTAAGGAATAATTGACAATATATCAAGAGCCCGTTTTTGGGACTTAGGTATGCGTAGTAGTTTGAGGGAGGCTCTCTAGTTAGGAACAACCTAGACGCGGGTAGTAAAAGTATTGCCTTTGTCTCAGAAGTGCTCCTATATTTGGACTTACGGATAGAATCCCCTCCTGTATTTTAAAAACCCTTTTAATAATCTTCCTCTTAGATTAATTTGAATATAAAGCAACTCTTCCGAGAATACTGGGGCACCCCATTGAAACTCACACTTGAGAAGATAGACCTCTCTTAAATAGAAGATTTATGGAACAAAATTTTAGCTGACTGCGCTTGGAATATAGAGCAAAAGGGGCTTACGGGGTTACAAATTGGAGGCCTCCTTTTTTATAGGAATTGAGCATGTATGAGGCTTCTCAGCACTAGGTTATACATCGCGATAAAAAGAAAAGGGCCCCGCTTTAATATAAAACTTGATAACATAATGTTCCACGAATAAAATGAATTGCTAACTAAGTATTGTTTTATAAGGAGCTAGGTTGACGTTGACGGGGTATGCTTTAAGCCTTTCAAAGGATTCCGGGAGTCTAAAAGTCAAAAGTACTAGGACCCTTTTCAATAGCTAGGCTGTTAGTAGTATAATGAAAGTTGAAACTAAGCACCCTCCCTAAAAAAATCTTGAATTAAGAGAGCTTCTTACTGAAGCAGGTCATCAACACATAAAGAGTCAAAACCTTTGTTAAAAGCTATAGATAGTTACTCTTTTTATTGTTATATTGTGTCTAATTCTTTCTCTTGCTATTAATAGCTCCTGGTAGTTTTACACTATACACATGAATGTATACCTTGTTTATTCCTATACATAAATAGCTTGAATTGATTGGAGTTCCACGTTCTTCTCGTAGTTCTTGTCTTTGTCAGTAGTGTATTAGTATTCCCTCTCTTTCTCTTAGTTGAAACAAGTCAAATTGTTTCTAATAACAGCTCTAGGTATTTGCAAGCTGGTTATTCCTAGATCTTAGGAATTCCTCTATCGGGCAGTTGGTGCTTTCCCTCGCCAGGACTCCTTTAAGCCTAACCTCTACTTTTCTAGGGAATCGAAAAAAGTAAGGTCCCACATATTTAGAGGTCTCTAAACTCCCGAAAAGACATTCTAGATAGTAACTTCTTATTTGGGCTAGTAGTGTCGAGGCAGGGAAAAGGAAGCCGTTTTCCTACTCGGGGTTTCTGAGAAAAGAGGATTGCCCTAATGTTAACAATGAAGTCAGTTTATCTAAAAAGCTTTTTTGTTTAAGTACTATATCCTATTCTTTTATAAGGGATTAGGTGTAGTCCTAAGAAAGTTATTTTCCTTAAGGTCTCTTAAAGCTCCCTAAATATAAAGAAATTAAGTCATGCAGAAGAAAGAAGTCAGTAAACCGGGTATTAAGAAAAGTTTAGCAAATTAAGATAATAGTAGAGCTAAAGAAAGTCCAGAATTTCCAATAAGTAAAGTGAAATTTCTTGTTGGTGCTGGCTATATGTAAGTAGGTATACTCATTACACTATTAATTACATTACCTCCCTCCGCTACGCTGCTGTTGGGAAGAATGATTATCTGCTTTATAAGGTTTCTATCCTTCTGTTAATGATAAAAGCAGATTGAGGAATTGTCCTAACTAAAGCTTTAACTATAACTATATACCTTAATTAATAGAATTCATAGAAAAAAGTCATTATCCCCTTAGCTCCTCTAAAATTCTTAGCCTGACCTCCCAGGTAAATCCTTTATAAAAACCGGAGTTCTTGTACCACGGAATAAAAATACAAACTCGGCGTATTACCGCCTTGGGAGCTTTGACTTTATTTACGATTTACGGGAGTTTTATAAGCTAACTCCAGGGTTTCTCAAGCTACCAGATTTGCCTTAAGGCATTTCTATTTTCTATATCAGTAAGTAGCAGAACTGGAATTGTACATTCTATTCTTCAAGCTATGTCTTAATTTTGACTCCTTCTGTTTGATAGGAAGCTCTCTTTAGAAGCGTACACTTATGTCTTAAAAATTTTTAACACGGTTTACTAGAGTTTTTCATAAAAGTCGGCTTCTCTAGGAGTACTACTTTAAAATTTAAAACACGCACAATTATTCTCAGAGCTATTTCGCACAGAATTCTTTAATAGGGGTATATATTTACTTCAGAAGGGTGCCAGTATCTCTATCCTAGCAAAGTGCCTTAAGTTCTAAGTCATACACTTTTACTTATTAAAGTACATTCAGAGGAGAAAACCTATACAATAAAGTAGCTGTTTAAGTTTGACGGAAAGAAAAAGATTAAAGGAGATTAAATAGCTGAGCGAATTCTCTATTATATATAAATAGAAAACTATAGCGAGCCTAATTACACTTAAAAGAAAGATAGAAGTATATCTTTTTAGCTTGTAAGGACTCTGAGTTTACTCTATAAATATTATAATTCCAGGTGCTTTTTATTAAGTACATCTTGTTAAAATGTTAACGAGATACTACTAAAAAGAGAACCAGCTTTTTGAGATAAATGAGTTTGTATAAGCTTAAACGAGTCCCGAATATTGCAAAGAACAAAAACTTTTCTAGGTTTAATAGGTCGTAGGGGTATCCCGCTTACCGGGGATATTCTTAATTCTTATAGTAACTGAATAATTTCATAAACCAACTTAAAAGCTTTAAAAACTCAAGGATAAGGTCTACTTTCGTAAGAAGTTGTTTATTCATTTGTTCCTTGTTTGAATTACTTATTAAATTACAAGCAATCGAACAATCATAGTTTAGTTGCAATTACCTTTCTTCTAGTTTATATTGAGCAACGGGAGCTCTTTATATAATCCCAAAAATCTAATCAAACCGCTGGGAACCTTAACAAGTTTCCTTTATTAGTACCTAATTACTTTTTAGAGAGATAGACATAAGGATATACTGTTTAGGGAATCTGATCCTATATCTATTTCGAAGAGAGGTCATTTTGAAATTTAAGGCTCTTTACCTCTTTGTGGTCTACCCTTTCAAATCTTATCTGTCAAAAAATGTAAGAAACTATCCAACCTGTGAGGTGCACGAAAATCTTGTACTCACGTTAGTAACTGACAGGTATCCCAAAGCTCTGTAAGGAATAATATGTTAAGAATCATAATAATTGAAGTATCACTTAAACCTTAAAATTTCCCGATAAAAATTCTTTTTTGAAATTCTCATAAATTTTTTGCTTGATATTGGGTAGTATATCAAATTAAAGTAGATATTATTTATACAAGCTAGACTGCCGATAAGTTATACTTGTTTCTCTAGAGGAGGCGGGTCTGGGTACTTTCATTTTTATGAGAATTCCCTACGAGTTGTACACATCATGTCTAAATACTAGGTTTATTTGTTTAGTATCTGGATTTTTCTTCCTAACTATTAACTATAAATAAGGGACTGCTTTACAAGTCTTTTTGCAAGAAAACGGGGACTGGGTGAGAGAATAGAAGAAAATCTAGTATTTTGTATACCCATCCTTATAAAGGATAATTTGACTTATTTAAAGGAGCACTCTACTTCGCAAAAAAGTAATAATAAAAAAAGGGGGGTCTCTCATTTACGGGATTTCCAATCAATTAAAGAAGAATGAGTACTTTTTCAAGACAATGCCTTAGCTATAGTTAGAGTTTCGGGATATTTGGTTTCTTTTTTAGCTTTATTTATTTTTGTTAGTCAGCAACTCTTTGGGTATAAAGAAGATTTCGGGTGGTCAAATTACTTAATTAAGAAAGAGACGTGGAATCGATGGAAAAAAAAGGAGAACCTCTATTATATTTATACTAAAAGTGATCTCTCTTTTTAGACTTAAGGTATCTCTTTAAATTAAAGTATACTCACTGGTGCTAAATATTATAGCATTCCTAAAGGGTATTACACTTTTTAAGAATCGTACTTCTCTTAATGGGCCCTGGGAAAAGGGGGCCTTCATAAATATTAAAGGGGCTCTATCTACTCAATTTCTAAAAATTCTAGATTTGTGCTAAACAGAATCCAGTACTTATATGTAAACTATGACACAAAATTTTAGATTGTCATATTCTGAGGAAGGTCCTTGGTAATACGAGCAGCAATGAACTCAAAGCGACTGCATTTTCACTAGTAAGGGTCAGGTAAGATTTAAATAAAGAAAAGAGTAGATCTTTAGTATAGAAAAATTGATAAAAGGGAGTCTAGTTACGTTTAATATAGCAGAAAAGGGAATTCCTCTCATTTGAACTTCTATTTGCATTATAATCAAAATCCAATTACATACATATTATGTGCCTGCATATCCTATGTTATACAGTACGGGGTGGTCTCTAAAGCACGCTTTCAAAATGAGATATTGATAAGGAGGTAATGTAATTAAGAAACGCTTTTAAGATTTTAAGTAGATTTTCCCGACACACTTTTTTGTTGAAAAGCTACGAAAGAGCACCTAGTTACAGGGTTGGTATAGTTCTAAAAAGGATTTTACATTCCTTCCGATAGAAAACTTTTTGATACGCTAAGTTCCTTTGCATTTTATAATATCGTGTATTAGAGGCACTTCGGAAAAGGGTATCTAAAACTAGGAGAAAAACAGGGGATTTATCTATTAGTACTTAAAAGTAGCAAGGATTCCGGGTTACAAAAAGGAATGAAATTGAGTCCTTTCCTTAGAAAGGAAAGAAAGCAGGATACCTAATTATAGGCTTTGTGGAGGCACAGCGTATAGGGCTGGTTATAACATTTTCTTTTGTTGTACTTTTTAACTTGTATTTTGACTCCAACTTTCTAGTATAAGCCTTACCTAAAGGGGGCGCGAGTTCTTTAGAAGCGATACTCCCGCGTTTCCTTTGCACCTTACTTAACTGTATTAACTATAGAGAGCCTCCTCAACATAGAAACTATAAAAATGACACAAGAAATGTAGGCTCCAGGACCTTAAACCTCGAAAAACCAAGATTTCATTATCTATTTTATAATATCAGATTCCCTTTATATAAATATAAAGTAAAGAAAAAGCTGAGTAGTATGCGCTGTTTTAATATAGAACATATAGAACAGATTTGAAAACTTAGTGGTAAAACTAGTTACGTAATACTCAACCGGACGGACTCTACTAAATAGTGAAAGGATGCGTTAAGGAAAAGAAAAAGAAGCACGGCACGCTATTTCTCTATATCTTGGCTCTGTTTCTCGGGATACTGTAACTTAGGAGTACAGAAAACTGAGAAATTAATATTATAAAACCCCTCAATACTTAACTGTAAAACGTACCCCTTTTCTGTTGTGGTAAAAGGGCGGGCCTTCCTAAATGCGCTTAAAGCCTAAAAAGAAATTGAATTAATATACAAACTGGGGAAGCATCCAACATTCCTTTACATCTAAAATCGACAACCTTGATTTGGACTTCCTCTCACTGCATAATAGACTAAGGCAACGCCCCTTAAAGTTTGCTATTCCTTTATTTATTTCAAGATACCGGCTTTACTGGTGATAACTGGGTAATTTTAAGTTTCTAATCTTGTTTTTACGGGCCTCCCTTGTTACAAAAAATGGCTATCTATTAAATTCAAGGGTTTCTGGAGTTTTCCCAACTGACTATTCTAGAAGCTACTCTATTATATATAAGGGCTTTCAAAAGGAGTCATGTAAACGAATATTAGGTAATAAAGTGTAACCGAGTTGGTGGTATTTAGGCTTGTTTTTAGAGAGGGGCTTCGGTAGGGTATTGACTATCAGGTTTTGCAGAGCTTTCTTTATTGATATAGGTGGGTTTTGACTTTTACCCTGTTTGTTTAGTATAATAATCAGGGCTAGGAATGAGCAGTTTGGCAGCTAAGAAAGAGTTTGGGGTTTGGGGGATGTTAAATTTATCATTACAAGATTTCTACCTCTTTCCAGTAGAATTTAAGGTTAAAATAGAGAAAAGGCTAAACCCCTATTATATATATCAACCGACGCTTATATGTTTATGTTACAGCAGATTTCAATTATTAATTAAAGGAAAAATCTCGTAAGAAATCCCCTTTCCCGTAAGCGAGGTGTTATATAATGCAAGCCCTTTTTCTAGGACTTCCACAAAGTATGAATTTTTTTTATTCCTCGTATTACTGGGTCTCTAGGACACTTATCATAAAAGTATACTCTTGTCCAGAAAGGTTAAAAGAACTCCTTTTTAAAGTTAAACCCCGGGCTTTCCATTAATATTTTGTTATATTGCACCTATAAAAAAGCTTCTACTTCTAACCACCACAGGTATTGTAAATAAATAAGTGTGTTATCACAGAGCTTTTTTAATCTAGGACCAATTCTAAATAAACAACTAAAACTAGATTGAATTGAATATTCTACCCGTTTTTGCGCTTTATGGTGCTCGAAGTTGTTAAAAAAGACTAAGCGGAAACACCTATTTGATTTACTTTCTTTTTAATTCTTTTATTCTAAAGTACGGGTCCGGTAACTTGGGAAAAAATGCTTTATTTTAGTTTTTAGTACAACAATTTATATCATAGAATCTCTTGGCCGATAAAAGTTTTGGTATCCTATAGACTTAGAAATAACTAGCAAGGCCCTTCCGTGGGTAAGGTATAATCTAACACTTCTGTGACTGGAGTAAGAAATGTTGTCTTTAGGATAACTACTAAGGATACCGTACAAAAACTCTTGTGAACTCTGTATTGTACATTACTTGGAGTACTCTTTTGTATCGGTTTTAGGTCTTAAACGTAAGTAGAAAAAGATTGAAGACTTGTATAACATATTTAGAGATACCTATTTAATAACATGAAGTCTTGAAATGAAATAAAGGGGACTTCATGTTATATTTAAAAGGCTTCCCATTTTAATCAAGCTTACGTTCGTTAAATCAAGGTATACCCGAGGGGTCGCGCACGAGTTCAAGTCCTTTTCATAGTTAAGAAAAACAAGGCCAAGATCATACGTAACTAGACACTTAACGGATTTTCGTATTGGAAAGTAAAATAAAAGCAGTCGGGTAAGAAGAAAAAAGGGTCCCGTAGTAGGACAGCAATTGCCAGGCTCGTAGAATGGCGCGTTCAATCGCGATAATTTTTAAGAATTCTTAGATTTTTTCTGTGTTCGGTATACTCTGTGGAATATCACGAAAGACTTTCCGCAAGATTTAATCATAAGTGGCTATGGGAGTGCTTACTAGTTTATATAGAAAATCTAGAACAGAGGCATGCTCCTTTTAATAAAGAATTACTTGTACTACATAAGCTAGGCTAGAATTAACTCAAAAATAAAGAATTTTCTACTAACCAAATTTCCTTTCAAATAAATAAAGTAGTAAACCCTGCCTAGGAGGTGGCCTTTATGGGATCAAATGAAATTTGGTATTATCCTCAGAAGAACTAATAAGGCACTCTGGGTAATGGTATACTTGATTAGATTCTTAATTGTTATTCGAAAGGAAGAAATTTATAGCTTTTGTTAAATTTACAAGGCTTATTTAAGTTTTATTGGAAAAGGTACGAGAATTCCCCGCAATAGGGAATAAAAAGAACTAATTAGTATAGGAGTGTCCTGTCGGTTAATCATGGAAACAGGGGCTGTCTCACTTGCTACTCAAGAATTCGTAAAGCACGTGGAGTCTTTTTTCCTATCTTATCTTATTTTTTTCGCTCAGATGTTTTGTACTAAACTTCGAATTCAGGTTAGGGCTTGTTTGTTCTCCTATCAAATTGATTGACGGATATCTTTTATTCTGCAACGTTAAGCAAGGGACTATACTCAAGTTTTACAGACAAGGTTGCCTAGAGGGTTCCGGTACTTTTATAATCTAGCCTAAATATTAATGTAAATAAGGGGATCCAATAGTTTGAAATTTTTTAACTCCAGGATTATATAGAAGGGCAGTGCAACAAGAATGATGTTAGAAGTTTTTCCTACTTACTTTGTCTTTTCGGTTTAGGGGGCTCTCCTAGGTATGTTACTTATAAAAAGTTTTGTGCCTTTGAAAGGACGCCCTATTAATAAAGCTTCGCTGAATAAAGTCAAACTCGTACAAATTTAAGAGATGTAGGGTATTAGATAGAGGCTAAGCCCTAATATATCCCTGTTCTTTTCAGTACTTCGATTCTAGTATAGAGCTTCACCTAGAGTATAGCTGGTTTGGTTAGCTGCACGGGAACTTTATTAAAAGTAAAAGAGCTCTGAAATTTTCTTACATTTAGTTAAGGAATTGGTAAGTTATGAGGCAGTTCCCTATACTACTATTTTTCTTTTGCCCCTTGTTAGGTGGGTTTCTATTTACTTATTAATACTCATTCCGAATATTTTTCTATAAACTTTAAGCACCTAGAATCTCTAATTAAATTATATAATAAAAAATCCCTTTTAGTACAGCTAAACTGCAGTTATAAAGCAACCAAAAACCTTTGACGGAAATCGCTTAGATAGAAATGCTATAATTTTTTATAAAGATTTTTCTGGATAAATACCTTATTAATATACAATCCGCAAGGGCCCATGGCTATTCTATGAACTAAAAGCTCCCGAGTTAACTTACCTGATATAAATCTCGTAGTATCCAGAATTGTCTTAATTCGATACCCTAACTGTCAAATTTTAAAGAATACAGGTGCCGCCTATATTCATTTAACCCGTGTTTTTTATTGACATTGAAATGGCAAGCATAACACAAAGGTTGGAGTACGAGTTTCCTTTTTGAATAAAAAGTCTTAGGAATTTTTAGATATAAGTTTTGTTTTTGAGGTATATAGAACCCGTAGAAGAAAGAAGTGATATAGGCCGGCCGCAGGTTTCGGAAGTATAGGATACACAAAAATAGGTGAATTTAGAGCCTAAGGGGAGTTTTTTAAGGGGGTCCTTCTTAACAAAGTAACTAGTAAAAGTCTTATAAAAAATGGGGTTTCCCTCGTCCATTAAACAGGAGTAAAAGTACTCTTAGTGAGGAACGAAGCTCAAAGAAACCCGCGGTAAGTGCACTGGACAAGAGGAAGCTCTCTATCTATAGAAACTCTTACAATTGGTTTTTACAAGACAAAAATGAAGCTTTAAAGTTTAAGGTTAAGAATTGGGGATAACCCGAGTGAGGAGCCCACTTTTAACAAAGGGGGGCAAGTTTAAGAATATATATAGAAGTTTATAGGTAACCCTCTAGGAAAGGTCGATCATAAAGATTCCAGTAAAACTAAATAGAATTTACCTGCGTGAGAGTATTTTGCCTTTATAAGGTCCTTTTCTTCCCGGGGTTTGACATTTGTCCTTATTAAGGGAGAGCCCTTAAGGTCTATAGAATTATCTATCAAATCGGGACTATTCCGTTTATTTCAACCAAGGTAAAGTAGAATTTGAATTACTTTAAGTAAATAGGGGTACGGGGCTCCGCTCCTAAAAGTCAGTCTAGTGTAGCTTGGGTCTTGGTATTAAGATTAAGAGTATCAAAAAGTCGAATAAAACAAGCAAGCTTTCCTTGTGTTGCTGGCTTACTTAACAACTTATGTACCCCTATCCTATAAAAGAGTAATAGAACTCTAAAAATAGGGAACCTCTTAAATGAGTAACTAAAGTACTTAATAATATGCTAAACTTAGGCTTCCTTTATGAGTATAAAATGAAGATTGGGTCCTTTAGCTAGCGAGGGAATAAGACCTAAACTTTAGAAATCGGAGAAGTTAAAACGTACCTTATATAATATAACAGAGCACGAAATTTCACTGCATTCAAAGGATTAATAAATATAGACTAAGAATCTGAGCCTGCATCTATGCGAGACCCTAGTGGAACAAAGGTAAAGTAAAGTCTAAGGAGGCTTTATAGGGGCCCCCTTTTCGGGTCTTTTTTCGCGAATTTCTTTATTACACCCCAAACTCACAAGAATTTTGTATTTTAGCCGACTTACTAAATTATCTTTCTTGCTAATCCAGCTTTATTTATATAATTTTGAGAAAGAGCCTCCCCTTGTATATGAGTTACAAGAAACGGATTCAGTAGAGTTTTTAAGCCATGGGAATCCCTGGGGAGACACCCCCTTTTGTTTTGTTAACCTCCACTCTCGACCGGGCTCCTCTTAAGTTCCCGGATACACGAGATTTCTACTTTCCTGTAGAACCGAAAAGAATACAAACAAATGTTAGGAATACAGAATTTTTTTAGGAAAACTCTCAAGGACCCACTCACCTCTTACTCGTTGAGAACCCTTGTCAAAATAGAAAAGCAGCGACTCAAGGAATATGCGCCCCTCCTTACGCTCTTTATGTGAGATTCCCTTTAAAATATTAGAAGAAAAATTCGGCAATAGTTAAAGTCGTTTATATAGATTCCTTTCATTTATCGCGTTTTTAGGTACCTCGTTGTACATTTAAGGATTTTGAGGCCCTTTTCAAATCTTCAGTAAAAAGCCTTGTTAGGCTATACTATATTTGGTAGAATTTTGGACCTACTCTTAGGGTTTCATTTGCTTATGACCTGCTTATATTCCATGCCCGCATTAGTGCTTTAAAAGCTTTATTCACAATCCAGTACAAGCAGCCTCGAGAAAGAACTTTTTCAAGTAACTCTATTCCTATACTCAGCGGAAAGTTATTAATTATTTTAGTAATGAGACTTCTCTTGTAATCAAAAGGCCTAATCATAAGCTCACAAAATTCAAGGAAACTCTTGTTCAAAGCTTGAAATATCAAAATTCTACACCCCCATATACAGGATTTTTTTAGCTTAGTAGTTTTCATGAAGTAAATACAGTTAACTAAATAGCTCGTATCTTTGATTATACCCTTTTTCTATGCACATGAACGAAGTAAAACTTTAAGCTTAGGTTTTTTCCTGTGACCCAGGAATTCTAAGGGGATTCTTATAGAAGATTATCTTTTTTGAATTCGACTGATTACAATCTTCGTAATAAAACTCTATTACCTCATTGAGGCTACAATAATCATCCTTTTTGATAGTGTAAAAATTCTCTAAGTTAAATCAAGAACTCTTTTCCACTAACTTTTTCAATAGCAACAACAAGACTAGGAAATTCAGGGATAACTCAGTTCAATTGAAAGCTATGTTCTCGTAAAATGAAATTCTATCTTTATATTATATAGAAATAGTCGCAAGCCCGTGAGTTATCCGTTGTTCTTTTAGGAGGGTACTCTAATTTTACAAACAAGATTTAGTTAACCAACAAGGTTTTGAAAGGCAAACTAACAAATTATACGAGGATCCTCAAAAAGCAAAGGAATTCGCATTACTAGACCTCCTGCGACAAGACCCCTCGTTAAACATAAGTGAGTATTAAGGTGAGTAAACCCAGAATGCTATATTTGTTGTTTCTTAGCTATACAAGGGGTGCCCGGTAAATAAAGAGATTTTATTAGGGGCCCTGAGATGTAAACCTACGAGATTTATAGACTAAATCTTTTCTTCATAAAGAGTGCTAGCTTGAGTAAGATATATAGATGTTACACAATACTTATCTTATAAGGTAGTTAGTTGGATGGACAGCCATATCAATATACCATTGAAAAGAAATTCCGTATTATATTCTTGGAAGAAACCGATCGAGAGCCCATGCCTGTTGTTGTTGCTCACGATATCCAATTGGAATTCAGGGCAAATCTAATTAATAAGGTCTTAGCAAAGGGGGATTCGCAATTTCAGCTTCTCAGGTTTCCCTTTCTAAACACTCTCATTATTAGGAATTTGCTATTTTATTTGAAAGAATAAGTCCCATATTTTAGTACAATAGAACAACTACTCCTAAGGATTCCTGACTCCTAAATGAAATCTTACCCTTGGTAGTTGAGCAGAAAAACTCTATAACGAATCTTTAAAGCAAATCTAAGACTAGTTTAAAAATACAAGAACTCTAATAAATCTTAATGAGAATACCCATTTTATAGGAATGACACCTCTATAGAGAGTAAAAGAGTACAAATTAGAGACTCTGTACTACACCTTTTTTAAGTAAGATTCCTAGCTAAAGAGCTCTCTTTTTTAACAAGAATTAGAAACTCAAGGGCGAGAGCCCGATCTTTTTTCATAGAATGTCTTTGTTCATGGGTCCGGATGTGTTAAATTTTGGGTTTATAGGCTTCTGCTCGCTGTGTTATTGTTTCCTTGTTCTTGACACTTAAGGAAAGCATGTATAAATAAGGGCATCCATTTCAAGAGCAAATTACGTGTTCATTTAATGGGGCAATTCTAATCTAAGTAAAACCCCGAATATTTCTTCTTTTTAGACTCCTTATTTTAATAGGGGGAACCCCACTTAACATTATAAACCTTATCCCGGCTTACTAACTAGAAGTTCTATTTATACTTGAATTTTTAGAAAATATCCTTCTCTTTACTATAGCAATGCTCAAACTTATGCTTTTACGAACAAGGTAATTCTAGTAGTTTTCGCAATAAACTATATAAACTTGAGTTGTCTCTTGAATTCCTTAATTTTATGGTAAACGTATCCTCGTAAACTTGTAGAGGGAAACCTAGTTAACTTCCTTTGCGCAGCCTACTCTTTTCTTTTATAAGCAATTTTGTGAGATTCTTCTTTTCTTAAAAGCAGGATTTTCCTTTTATGCGGGGAGTTATGGATATGTTCTTACAAAAGAAGAACAATTCTATAGAATCATTAAAATTTTTTAGACTGTAGAAAGGATTTTCTGTGGAAAGTTTAGTCCTGAGTCCTAAAAAAAGGAGACTGGGAGCTTTCTTTCTTACAAGGTTTAGGAATTGCTTTAAATAGAGGAGTTCCGGTTTGTAGGGTTATAGGAAATTGTCATTTTTTAAACAAGCTATCTATACAAGCAGGGGACTCCTTCTCTTTTTAGGAGTACCCTATAACTTTGAAGCACTTTATTTTGTAGAAACTTCCTACCTAGAAAAAACCTTTATTAAGGGAAATTTTTACTATATCAACAGGATTCGAACCTGTGACAATTCTTATTAGGCTGCTTTGCTCTATCTAGGATTTGTTATAGACTCTTGTTCAAAATCTTCGGTAAGAAAAGATAATGGATTCGGTGGGTAGATTTAAAGCTTTTATATCTTTCTTTCTATTTAAGTATTTAATTTGACTTTAAATTTATGCTTTTTTAAAAAAAGTCTTCCAGTAAAGTTGAATAAAAGTTTTTGGGTTTCAAGACAAGATTGGGCTTTGCCTAAAATTCAGTGTAAGCAAAGTTTTGTATTAGGTATACAACTCTAAAAAGAGTGTGCTTTATATTTAACGGGTCGGAAGTTTAGTAGGTTTATAAGATTTCTTCCTTTTTCCGCTCAAATCTAAAATCTAGTACAGAAAACTTGAGGATCAAAGCTCCAGGGAAACTTCTATACTTAATATTTAGCTTTTTAGTTATATCTTCTACAAGAAAGCAGAATTTATAATATGTTATACCCAAAAATTCTCCGCGGGTAGAAGTCTCCCGTTTCGGAGTCAAAATATCAGAATAGTAGAATAAATAATTAGAAAAGATTTTTTGTACGAACATTTCCTTGCGTTAAATGAATTACTGTGCTCAGATTATTTTAACTCGTCGGATTCCCTTAGGTTTTATAGATTGACTTTGCGTTCGATTTCTTATACATTTATTCCATTTTATTTCAAAGCTTCCCTTACTTATAAATTAAATAAAACAATTCCTATCTCGTTAATTAAAGCGGAAAGATAACTCTCGTAACATAAAAAAATGAGGACATTCACTTAAACTGAAATCCCTTTAAGGAGATTGACACAACAAGGCCGAGAGAAGGATAGGTTTACAAAAGTACAAAGAAGTGGTAGCCAACCTTTCTTACTTTGCTTTAAGAAAATTTCTTCAGGATGCTTCTATGCTGTAATGATTCCGGATAAGAAAAGATAAACCATCAGATTTCCACTTGACTTCTTGATTTTCGATAGGAGACATTCCTTCCCTTTCAGTTACCTTCAATAAAAAGTGCAACAAACTTCCGCAATTTCTTATTAGAATCCCAATCCCTTTTTAAGTCAAAACTTGTACTTGGAGCTCCAATAACTCATTTCTACTTGAACTCCTCCGTAAGACTGGCCTAAGATTTACCTTTAAAGTCAATAAACCCTCCTAAAGAACACTTCTTTAGCTCTACATCCAATCTACTTTTTCTAAACCCATGGCTTTAGTTCTCTACGACTCTCCTTACCGTAAACTGAAGAAACTTCCTTTTAAAACCTTTCCTTTTAGGGAAATAGAGCTAGAGAGTCTTACCGACTGCAGGCATCCGCAGGGAGGGAAAGATATAGTGTATTGAGTATACCTACATACATTATGACAGCCAACTTAGTCTTTGTACTACCTGCACTTGCTTTCTGTAGCCCTTGGAATACTATAGAGGAGCTAAGCCCAGGAAGGAATAGAAATGGAGTAAGATGTCAAATGTTAAGCCTTAACGAGAAAGAAACTGGGCCCTAAAGTATGGTAAAAGTCATACTAGAATGTCTTTTTTCTTTAAACTTAAGAATCGGAAACCTAGGAACAAGAGACAAGCTCTTGCCTCTGCTGTATCTTATTCTTAAAACCCAGAAGCTAGACTTTTCTTGCTTGTAACCTTCTTGATATCTTTAAGTAAACTCCTAGAATATGGGTATGGACTTTCCCTTGTCTTATTTCTACTTATCTAGACTTCTTATCTTTCCCGGTCTTAAACCCTGTTAACTTTCAGGCCCCGAAAACTTGACCTATACTGCACAACATAATTTGTAAAAAATGAATATTAGGTTCTTTTATTCCCCACTATTTGGGAAACTTTTCCTTTGCTTATACTTATTTATTAAGCTATATTATTAGCAGACTTCCAAACTCTGTAAGCCCCGTTTATTCTTAAAAGCCTTATGAGCTCTAGACTCTTTTTTATTGTATCC
>JAYMTL010000127.1:0-56632 GCA_036897445.1 Pelargonium tetragonum | reverse complement strand
GTCGTTGGAATTCCTGCACTAGGGAAGTGTAGCTTTTGCTTCTTTAGATTCCTCCCTATTAATAAAAGATAAGGAAATCCAATAATAAGCTTTCGGATTCCTAATAGCGGATCTATCCTATGTTAATGTCTTTCTTAATCCAGTACCCCCGGTCATTTTCTTTTGTCTTACCTATGGATAGGTGTCTACTATTTCCAAATCCCCCATTGCCTATACTTTCTTTTAGATAGAACCCAAAAGGGAATTCCTTAAAAATAGGAAAGAATCCACCACTAAAACAAAAAAACTACTGACCTACAAAAATGAGTTGATTTCTCTTAACCTTACAACTAAAAAATGCTTTATTCACTTCTGCTTTAAATCCTATCCTTCCTTAACTCTCACCCAACTCTATAATATACATAAAAAATTCGCAGTAGACACGATACCTATAATAACGTAGGCTATGATAGACTTCTTTCTGTGCTTGTCCTGAAAAAGTTTAGTTCCCGATTAGAAACTTTGGATTTGTTTAGATCTGGATCAATCTTAGCATATAAAAGCTTGAACTCTGAGTTTATCTAGTTTATATATATTTACATAAAATGGAAGCGGAGCCCCGCCGAAGAAAAACTCTGTTCAATCAAAATTGAGAGAATTTTATCAGGCTTTTTTTATATGTAACATACCTGAATTGACAAAAGGGATTTAACAACGAGTACTCCCTGTCTGGGTTAATGGGCATCTTTTTTATGATAAATTGTAGAGTTTGCTATACTGGTGTATTAGCAATTCCTTAAGAATGTCTGTACATAAACACACTTCGGGCAAATCTGTATAATATTGATAAAGAAAATCGAAAGAAATGGAAGAATCATACAAAAAAGGTGAGGGTGAGGCATGTTAAGGATCGCGCAAATGGCCATAGAAAACGCTTTTGTAATTTAGAATCGACTTGCTCTTTTACCACTTTAACTCAAAATATGGAATATTGAATCCACTTTTTAATTATCCTACTTTAGTAGCAACTGAGGAGTTTATCACGCACTTCCTTTACTTTAAGTTAAGAGATTTAACTGGGTTTCCGATACTTTATTCATAACATAAGGGCAAATAATCTTTTGCGAAGCCTTACAAAGCATGAATTAAAATTACTAGGTAGATTCTGGTGAAATATACCTTAGCTATACTCGTGTGAGTCCCTTTCATGAAATTTCATATGATGCAGACTTTCGGCTGAATTAGTAACCCTAGGGGTCTCTTATTTAGAAGAGACCTTGCCCCCTACAAATTCCCAAAAACTTAGCTGACCCGTACACTTCTATTCTATAATGGATTGAAGCAGTAATTTAAAAATTTAAGATTTAAGAAAAGACTCTACGCATGAAAGGACTACGTTACTTTCAATTTTTTGATATTCTAGGAAGAAGGGCTCTCAGATCAAAGAAAACTTAGTCGCTTTGAATAATAATTATGAAAAAACCTTCCAGCAATTACCCCGCCGGGATAGAAACGACACCGCACTCCAATCTCTGTCTATATTTTATAGAATAGAGGGAGCAGAGAAACTCAAGATGTATACCTCTCTTTAAGAATGCCTTTTTTTTACCTTAATACATTTATCTAGCACATCCTCCTGTTATTAAACGAGAAAGCCCTAAATAACCTTTTTTATGTTTACAAAAAGGTTATTTGATAGTTATATTTCTAATGATACTATTCACAAAATCCACAAGAGAATTTTTGACAAATAAAGGAGCTTGTCTCCTTAGATTGAGTATCCTAAAAAAGCACTTACTTTCTATTGACTCTACTTCTAGACAAAAATGAATATAAATTTTATACTTTTAGCATAACAGGTTACTTAATTTATAGGGCCTCATACTTAATCTTGCATGCACCTAAATTTTAATTACTTGGTAATCTAAATGGATGGAGTGATCTATTGGATTGGATTTCTTTTTTAAATTATTTGACCAAATCGACAACGGGGGCATATCCTTTAGTGAGTAAGAGCAAGAATTTTATGAGATTCTAATAATGAATATCAGTCGCAAACTACTAGAACTTAAAAGAAGAATTACCCTAATGGTAGAAACCAAAACCTGTAAAACTTTGTTAATTCATGGGTTTAATGTAAAAGGAGTACTTTTAGTATACCGAGGCTCGGGTAAAACGAAGGAATCTCTGTAAATCCACACGGAACTAAAGCTATGCTTTATCTAGTTTCATCTAAAAAAAATCTTTATCCAACACAATTTTAACAAGACCCTATACTACTCGTTGGTAATCTTTACCAAACTATGGCTTCAAAGTTTCCCTTACTACTTATAAGGGGAGTTCTTCTTTTCGAAGTAAGAGTCCTACTACTTTTCTACTTACGGATTAGAAGTTTATAACACAGCGTTGCTGTAAGGCTGAGACAAAACGTCCCTTTTTGAAGGTTCCTTCACAGGCAATTTTAATAGCTACGAGATTCCCCTATTTGTAATTAAGGGCTCTTTTGTAGAGATTTTAAAAGGGGAAGTCCAACAAATCTAAGCAAAGAGGAGATAAAAATATAATATAGAAATTTCTGTAAGTGCAAGCTTAAAGCATAGGAAAGTGTTTTTTACAAGCAAGGAATTACGGGTTTCTATACACTACCTTAGAGTCTTTTTGACATGAAGTATAATTTACAAAAAAACCTATTCTAAAAAAATAGGAAGGTGTAGAAAAAAGCTATAACGCAAGGGTATACAAATTTGATTTATAACTTAGTCTTTATTAACACCCAAAAATCTCAGCTAAAATATAGATAAGACTAAACTCCTAAAATAAAAAGGGTGCCCCTTAAGTTAACTTTTGGGCAGACCAGCATTAGGCACAGCTTGTGCAAATTCTGCAAATCAGAGACAAAAAGAGGTTTATGATCGTAGCTTTATTACATTTCTGGACTTCCCTTTCTCTTAAGGCATTTTTTAAACACCTTTGTAAACGTTTTCAGTGCTTAGATCTAACCAAGTAAAGAGTTCGCTACCGCTTTATTGTAGTATATCCTTTTGAAATACCCTTTTTTAAGAGACTTTAGGTACTCACTTTACACGACACATAGTTAGACAATAGTAAAGAGTTACTGAGATCACCTACCTTTAAATAGAATGAGGCCCTCCTTGTAGATAACCCTAGTAGTTTGTTTGGGAGACCCCTTGCTCCTGTATATAGGTTCTCTTTTTAATCCTCTTAGGTTGGCCCCGTATAAAAACCTTTGAAAAAGCAATTCATATCCCACCCAGAGGAATTTCTAAAAAAACAGTAACAAAACACTTAAAGGGATCCGCTAAGTAAAAAGAAGTTTCCTTGCCTAGCGTTTAAATCCTTTTGAACTAGTTAAAATCCTAGGGGCCCTTAAATCAGAGTTTGAGAGGGGACTTGGAACTTCTACTAGACTTATAAAAAAATATCATAAATAGGGAGCTTTAGATACAAGGATGCTTTTTTGTTAATTTTCCCTTATCCTAGGAGTGCTGCCCCCTTGTATTTGGACAAAGGGCTCGTAAAAAAGGGTTTTCGCAAGGGATTCTTTATTAAAAAAAAGATCCTGCTTGAAATAAAAGATAAGGAAAACTCTTGTTCTACTCTTTTCTTTAATTTAATTGTTGCGTTGAAATGAAAAAGGAGCTTTGAATAGAAATCTTTGGTCTTCGGCTTAGCAGCCGTGTGGTTTAAGATAATACCTAAAATCTTAATTACTTACAACAGGGTTATAGGGGAAGCTTTCGCTCACGATCGCTTCGAAAAATCAGGAGATTCCGGTTAGTCAAACAAGAACAAGAGAGTTTATAAGTTATTGAATTTTTGAGGTTCCGGAGATCTTTTCTTTTTCGGAAATATCTACAAGAGGGGCCCCTTTGGGTTGCCTGTTATGTCATTTTTAAAGAATGAGAACCCTTTTTCTTTTTGTCTATTCTTAGATTCAAGCTCCTGCGGTTAAAAGAAACGACAAAATACGATAGATATTATACTGTTCCTATTCGGGGGAATCCCTTTTATAATAAACCCCTAGGTTTTACAAAGTATAGAAATGCTTTAATGGAGTATTCGTTTGCTTCTAGGAAACTTAGCAAAAATCTGGGGCCTACTAAAATGAAATGAGATAAAAAGGAACTTCTTTCTTTTAAATAGCATAAGAGACTCTTAGATGTCAAGTGGATCAAGTTGCTCCCCCTTTTTACTAATAAGAAATAAGCTATAGCTCCTACGCCTACCTCCACTCTTATAATATAAGGTATAGCTTCTGCTTCAGTTTCTCCTAATCCTAAGCAACAAAGTACAACTCCCACAGCTCTTATAAAGCTAAGCCAAGTAAGTCAATTAAGTAATATAAAAAAGAAGCAGCTCCCAAGTAAACAAGAAAATCCAGGTCAGTAGAAGCTGGGTAAAGCATACTTAACAATTACCTATATAGTTAACCCCCTTCTCTAACGTTTCAGTCGGGAGCAAGGACTCTTTTCTACACTACTAAGGCTCCAGCCTCTCTAACGATAAACCCATAGAGCAAGAGGAATATACCTTACCTAATACTATATTCCTCCTTATTCCATTAAGAACTAGTAACTACTTAATATATTAGCTATATAAGATAAGAAGAGTAAGACAACTACTACAATAGCAACAAGCATAAGCCCTATATCCTAGCTTATTATAAGACTCCTATCTTTATTCAACCCAAGTCTAGCTTCTAACAACAGTACAGTAATAAGAATCCTCTATCTCTAGGTATAATAGGTATAGCTGTTCCTCTCCTTACTTCTAAGCAACCGGCTAGTACATCTAGGTCAAAGAAGAAGAAGTTGGTGTGTCTGTTAGTGTAAATAGGTATACCTATAAATAACAGTAACCTTAACCTCCTTCGGATGCCTTCAGTCGGGAAAACTATCCTCTAATCTTTCGAAGGTAACTCTCTAGACTAATAAACAAAAGAATAAGAGGAATCTTGTACTCGAAAACCTTAAACAAGGAAAGACTTAACTGTTAGCTTTAGTGCCCCCAGTAAATTAAAGTATAGCAGCGTCTTATCTTTCTGGTCTAGTTTTAATGATAATGAATAGGGTGAAAATCATTAAAGGAATTTCCTTATATACTTACTTCCGTAATAGAAACAAAGCACTTTCGGGTTTCTTAAAATCCAAGAAAAGTATATATCCCTTAGTAGAGCTCGTTAAGAAAATAGGCAATAGGAGCTCCACTGAAAACTAGAAAGGGTGTTTAAAAAGACTAACTCTAGTCTAGTAAGGTATATGTATGTGTCTGTCAACTTACAAGACGTAAGTTTCAAAACCACTTAGATTTACATTGCTAGAACTTCCAAAGCTCCTCCTTTCGGGGTCGACTAGTTTTTTTACATATTAGTAAGAAGCATACGGGTTTTTCAGAATAAAGTTTGTTTGTATGAGCTCTAGAGTTTTACAGCATTGAGTGCTAGAGATTCCGGAATAATAAAAAGTTCTTAAACAAAGGGTTATTAAACTAAAGTAAAGTATATAAACCCCGAGAAGCCTTCGTAGTTCCTTTTAAAGTTTCATTTATATATTTAGAGTAGAAAAAAAAAAGGACGCGTCTGGAAGCTTTGCTTTTTTCATGTCCCCGGCTTTCTTAACTTCCCCGTAAAATTGGTACTTGAGGATTTTCTGCGTTCTATGTATATATATAAATATATATACCTTTGCTTGTTATAAATTTTATACATCCCAACTCTTACTTTTATTAAGAGATTTTGATCTACAATATGTCCTTACTCTTAATTTATTAGCTTGCGAAGTCACTTACCCCTAATAATAAATATTAAAGGATTCCCGGTTTAGACTATATAAATAGATTACGGAGGGTTCTTTTAAGGTCTCATATCTTTTACTTTTGCAATCTCTAGTAATTTAGTGAAGGGTGGAGCGATCTATCCGGTGTGAATTTGCTGGTAATTGGAGGTACATATAAGACGAGCTTAAAGTACGGCAACCTTCTTAAAAAGTTTAGCTTTCAATGCATTAACAAATATGTATACCATGAAAGTGAAGATACTTTGATTTTTATCCAAAAATCTCCTGTTTTAGTTAATTTAACCTTCATTCGAGATCTATCTTAGTTACAGTTGCTGCAAATCCAATTAGCTTCTATATGGAAGTACAAAGAAACTGGACTTACACGTAGCAAAATTTGTAGTATCATACCGAGTGTATTGGAGTTTTCCCCTTTTTAGTATTCCTTTAATGTATATAAAATTTAGAGACTATTTATAGTACAAAGAGTTGTATTATTATGCAATGCAGTGACTCCGAAGCCACCCTTTAAAGAAATATAGAATGACTCTGAATTAGACTTCAAGGTATTTCTAAAACTTTTGCACTAAAAAAAAGAATACCTCTAAAATCTAGGTACATTTTCTTGGGTAGCCATTTCCAAAAAGGAAAAGTACTGGATTTTTATTCTGCCAAAAAGGTTTTATAGCAAAGCCAAACCTTCTTAGGAGTCCTTGAGAAGAAATCCACTTATAAAAAGTTGATCCAGAAAATGTTTAGATTCTGATAAGCCCAGGGTAAGCTTTGGAATAAAGATTGTAATATATGATACCGGATTTCTTGATCCGAGTTTATTCAAGTAGAAAAGGAGTATTCTATATTTGATTAAAAAGAGTTCCATATTAGGTAAAGAAGAGATTCAGTTTGTTAATTTGTCTCAAGAATCCATCTAACTTAAAAGAAACTCTAGTAGTCCCCTATACAAGGAAATGGGAAAAATATCTATAGCTCAGTAGGGTTTTATATTATTCGATTTGTAAAGAACACTTGAAATGTTTGGCTCTAAAAGAAAAATTTCTTACTAAGTTCTTTTCGTTGGTTTACGAACAAGTTATTTTTCAGAAAAGTAAGGGACCCTATATTTTAAGAGTTGTAACTAACCAATAGCCCTAAAGAGGAATCCTTCAGCTTAGCATAAAATTTTTAAGAAAATGAAGTCCAATTTGAAAAATCGGGAACCTGGTTTTTCTTAATTTATAAAACTAGGAGTGGTTTTTTATGAAACCGAGGTAGAGTACTCGGGTCAATGTGTGGCATACAAAAGGAGGATAATTACTCACACTGGGGTTCTACCTGGAACAGTTTACCTTATTACGTCAAAATTAGATAATAGGAAACTAAGTACCCCTGGTAAATTCTCCTTCTCATTTAGAGCCCCAGGGAGGCTCCTCCTAATATAGTCGAGATTTAGTTAAAGTATCAAAACTTCTTAGTAAAGCAAATACCCTTTTTCAAGAGACGTTAGCCAATTTGACGCTTTAGAGGAAGCCCTCTTTTGAAGCAAATTCTATCTACAGCACAACATTATGTATATACGTCAGATTTTATAGGCTTATATGAAACAACGGAGGCTCCTGGAAACTCAACCTACCCTAACAACCTTGTCGACAGGTAATAATAATATCCCGTGTAAATTTCATTTCGTATTTTTTGTTGGCAAGTATCCAACCAAGAGGAAGGAATTCTTGCAGTTAGGCTATTCCCGGACTCGTAGTAGAATAAGGACACCTTGGAAGAGTATAGTAAAGGGTAAGCCTCTTATAAGTGTTCCCCCTTCTTTATATTTAATAGAGTTGGCAGCGTTACTAAATTCTATGGGAAACTCTCCCTATTTAATTTAGAATTAGAATCTTTGTTTAGAGACAAGTCAGTCAGAAGAGGGGTTATACTAACTAACGAAACTAGACTATTCTGATTTCAGAGCTACTTTTTTGTAAAGAAAGATTCCTTGAGAAGAAGGGGAAGATGTCTAACGTACAGATTTTTATACTTTGATATACGTATTTTGAAGAGTTTTCGCTTTAAGTGTCCCTTTGTGATTATTTAGAAATTACTTTTTTTTAAGCCTTAATTATTACTTTGAAATCGTGTGTAATTCAAATCTTTACTTGTGTTCTTTTTATATATCTGTGCAGTTCCTGATCTTGTGAAGGTAAACCACCTGCGTAAGCCCTGTGAGGCCCCCTATTTTCTTAAGTCTTTATTTAATTGTAGCTAGCCAAACCAGAAACTTAAAAACTGCCAAGGACAACCCTGTGTTCCTATATTCGAGAGATAATACCTCTGAGATTAGGAACAAATCTGAGGGACTTCTTTTTCATAATTATATACGGCACGGCTGACGTAGTAATCCTCAGCCCGCCGTTTCAAAAGAGCGCAGGAGCCCCGTATTCTACCTAGTATTGCGTTTTTTGAAGAACTAGTAGGAAGAAAACTATAAGAGTCTCATTTCCTAAAGAGTTAGAATGATGTTTTATTAGTATTTATTCTGTAGATTCTAGTATGTTCTAGGAGGGGGATTAATACTGGTAGTAGATATATGAAATTATGCAATGTAAGCCTTTATGAAATGAATTTAGCGAGAATACATTGGGATGGTATCTCTCATTTCCAATTTCCAAAGCAGTTTTATTATACTCATTTTTAGGCTAAAATGAGGGCATATACCATGCTAAACCCGTATATTAAAAGGCATATATAAAGGAATTTTTGTTTCTTTTTCAGATTAAAGGAAATCATAAAAAGTGATGGAAGACTGAATCGCGGAATTTTTCTTATATTTTAGTGAAAGGACTCTTACGCTGTATAAAAACATTAAATAGAGCTATCTCTTGAAACACAAGATAAAATACCACTGAAGTAAGGTAAACTATATACAACAAATAGAAGATCTTTCATTTCTCTTTTTTCAGGATTAACAAAAGCAACCTGTTCGTGAGTGATTTTTTACCCACTGTCTTTAGTTATCTCAAAAAGATAAACTGTTTCAATAAGAGCACTCAATATTGCGCATACATTTGGTATAAAAAGTAACACACTTAAATTTAAAAGGAAGCCTTTCTTTCAGTTTAAGTCGGAGGCTCAAGATTGCTATTTAGAAACGTTACTTAATACGGTCGTAAATTTCAAAGCCTCTCATCGGGTTTGTTTCAGTTAGTTGAGTAGCAAAGCCAATAAAGGCAATTGTATACAACCTAAGAGGGGATATAATAACAGATCACAAATGGAGACACAGTAGGAATTCTTGGAATAGATTCAGTTTACGAAAAAAAGGGTAATAAAGATATTCTTCTAATTTTAGAAAGCCGGCTAGCTTAGGTAATTTATATGTAGGTTCCAACCCAGCAGAGCTCTTACAACGCAGTATACTCTGAATCTGAGCTAGTAAGTTACACCTTTGTAGAATATCTATGATATAGACTCTTTCAAGAATTTTCAAGCGCACAAGCTTTTTCCGAAGTTTAGCTGCCTGGAGGATGTATGAGACATTTGCTTATGCTGTGAGGGACCCTACTAGAATAGAATCTAAGTAAAAGTTTAAGTTAAAAGGGTTCTCTAAATCTCTAAATAAGGAAGATGTTTACTAAAGATTATTTAATTTAAGTTCAAGACTTTTTGCTAGGAAGAGTCACTACAAGGGAGATATAAAGAAAGAGAGCGTGTTCCCTATTTGGGATTACAAGTCTTACCGGAGTTTGGGTTTTCCGGTTGTAATCCTAAGACGCAGAGTTTATACTTTCTAGTTTCCCAGATTCTAGTACTTTTCTTAACCTAAAGCGGAATTTACTTGTTCGAAAAACCAGTCTAACCTCCACTTTTTTGCAAGCCTTTTAGTAAAAATCTAAATAACCTTTCCCTGAGCATTTCCATTCAACTAAAGTGAGTCGGGTTTCAATTATAGTCAATTATTCATCTCTTTAGACTTTAGCTATCCTATCCTGAAATTCTACTAGTATTAATTAGGTTTTTTTGCACGCAAAGTTTAAAAAGCTCGAGTTAAGAGTTAAGGAACACTCCCCACAAAAACTAAGAGTACAGAATACAGATTTCATTGGGTACTTATAACTTAAAAAACCTGCTCGAACAAGAGGAAATCAAAATTCTGACTGTAATAAAGGATATTTCTAAACCAGGTTAGAGCAGGAGGCGCTTTTATCTTTCAGATAGGGAAACCCGTGAGGCATATAGACGCGGCTTCCTGAGAACAAATACAACTCCATACAAGACTTTTCATTCTTACGGGTAAATACTAAGAAGGAAGTACTTATGAAAAGAATGTGGTTCCCTATTAAAGAGACAGGCCGGACCCTTTTCTTTTTAGCGAGAAAACTCATTTATTCATTTAAACTAAACCTAGAACCTCATAATATAAACAATCCCATATAAACGTAACGTATAGGGTGTTATGTGCATTCCTCAAAGATTGGAGTTTAAAAACTTTGTATTCTAGTTATAGCTTTTCGTTAACCTAGCGGCATAACATTAGAAAAGCCCCGGTTTTTTATTTATAGAACTTAGTATTAACTTAAATTTTTTGTAACATGAATTATTAACGACGCTACCTCTTAATTAAAAATGCATTTTTTATTTTACCAGACTCTCGCGCTTTTAAAAATATGCAACAAATATTATCCTTTTATTCCTGTTCAGGGAGGGGACTTGCTTATCAAGGAGATGCTGAGATTTCAAGGATATTGAGTCTACTTAGGGCTATTATATAAAGTTCAGCTTTTTTCTCTGTCTATAAAGGAACTCCTAACAAGTAAGAATCCAAAGAAAAAGGAAGATTAAACCCGCTAAAGTATGCATAAATTATAAGGAAAATAAGTCAGAGTTTGCGCGATTAGAACCCCTGTGTTCCTGTTTTTTTGAAAGGTTTTTAGGGAATAGTTGAAGCTAAAGTAAAGAAGTCAAGTGAGAAAGAGGTTCTGTTTTTCCTATTTCCTTGTTTATAGGGTTACTTTTAAGTTTTGACTTTTCATGTGTAATTAAAAAGGATATAGATAAGTTAGGATAAAAGAAGCTCTGATTGATAAAGAAAGTGAAGTGAAAGTCTGTACTATCATATAGACTAACCGGCTCCGCGTTAAACTTCCTTCAGATGCCTCCAGTTGGGTACAATAGAAGCAACTATTATAAATATCCTTGTTTTAGGATTCCTATAAGTAAGGAGCAGTGTTATTTAGTGCATTTGCAAAGTCTTTCGGGATAAGTAAAAAGTCGAGTAAGGTAGCAAGTTGTAAAGAAGGGTGACCTTAAAGTACTAAGAACTCTGGGAGTCCTGGTTTAGAATCCAATCTCTTTAATACAGCCTTGTGCCTACTATTTTTGAGGTATAAAAAAAGAGTTCGAAAGTTAGGCGTCAAAAAATCGAAGCAGTTGATTCCTGCTGTAGACCTGATGCCGTAAAAATTTGACTTTTACCCCTTTATAAAAAGTCTGTTACTATTATTGGCTGAAACTAGTTATCGTGGAAAATTTGGAGGAAGTACAATTCTTTTGTAATATAATGTATCCAGGCCCTTTTACCCCCTTTTTTTGAGTTTGACACACACTCGCGGGTAGGAAGATAAGGTACTGCCCGATACGGATACTCTGATATTCTATTTATATATATTTTCTTCCTTTTATAAGTACTTTTAATACTTCGCGCAAAAAATTATATTTACAACTTTATGAACTGCAGGAGTTTGGTCTAACCAGTCTAAAAAAGAGTTACTAATTTGTTATGTGGAGGCGATTCGTTCTACAGTGGGAGCTTTTGAAATAAAGATAAGTTAAGTTCTATCTACAAGTGTCAGGGTTAATTCTGCTATTCCACTAAAGAAATTTAATAAGAAGGTGCTTTTTAAGATTACTCTATACTAAAAGTCTTTATTCAAGCTCTAGATTTGTGTCTGCCTTAGAGAAGGCCGGGGGATTCCTAATTTTATGTGACTTTAACTATATATATTTACAAACGCATATGCAGATGGAGCATTTCTCTGAATAAGATTCTTTCAAAAGTAATACAGTTAGTTCTCTTAAGTTTTTCTTCACTTGCTTTAATTTCCAGTAGTCTTTTTTTTGATACTAAAACAAAAAGACTTATCAATAACAAGGACTCCTTGCTAACACTCTTCTGCAGAAGAGCATAATCACAATTGAACCAATGAAATTCTTATGATATTTTATGTGTTCTACTTTAACCGGGTATTCTTGATATTTAGAAAAGAATTCTAGTTAATTTGATTCTTAATGTTATCCGGGCATCCCCTACACACATTCCCCTAAAAGAGAGACCAGTAAAGAATGCAAAAATTTCATAGATTAAGCATCCCAGAGATGAAGAGTTTTGAGTGTGCAGAAAAGGGGTCTTCCTTCTAATAAGATAATTCTTTCACTTCATTTACCGTGGGTTACAACGATTAAAAAGTATATCTGATAATACTAATACTAAAAAGCTTTGTACGTTGGCCTTAATGGTAAAAAAAGTAGCAGCGCAGCTGACTATTGGATTAGCCTTTTTCCTTAATTCCCTATAACGATTCATTTTTTTCTCAAGGTTTCAATTACTGCTACTGCTTGTTATGCTTATACCTTAGTCAAGTTCAGCGTCTGAAAAATACAAAAAGTAGAAACCCAGGTCATTAAATTAACACGTATTCCAATTCCCTCGAAGGGTCAAGCTTTGGTTTTATCGACTTTAACAACGATGTTTCCTTTTTTAACAGAAATACCTAATTATAGTAGAGCTAAAAACCAGACTCAAATAGATATACTTTACACAAAAACCTAATTTACGCAAAGACGGACTTTCATAGGCCAGTAGAATAAAATAAACATTTATAGCTATCAAGATGAGTATCAGCATTGCCTTATACAAGGGTTCCCCTGGGCTTACAGTTTAGGCTAGAGTTGAATAGAAAGTCCTTATAAGAAAACACCTGGAATTGAGCCCTTGATGCTAGTGGTGTATCCGCCTTTTTCTGTAGGACATTATCTTAGTTTCTTTTCTAGGTCTATAATTAGGATCTGTCCCTTTTTTATAAGCAAAAACACAGGAGTAAGTAATTTACTCTTTAAAAGTTTCTTCCTAAAAAACTAAAATAAAGTGGGATTCCTTAATTTTAGCTGATAATCGTAAATCAGGTACTATTTTAAACTTTCAGTTACTAAGCACTCCTTATGATTTTGGTATAACTATGGTATAACTAAGCGAGATAAGTAACTCAGATTTAATTAAGTCATTGTTTTTCTTAGAACTATATTGCACTGAAAATTTACTAAGATAAATTATAAAGAGTTATATACAAATTGTTAACTTATTATTTTATTTCCTACATTGGACTAAAAGCAAAAAAAAGCACTAACCAAGTGACTTGTAGAAATCATTAAGTGAACGCTTTGTAAAACGCATAATGCTAGAACCCTTATTAGCTTATTACATAACGAATAGCCCGTAATCTCTAGTCTAGTACTATAGTAGGTATACTTTCTATAAACAATAAGGAGAGCACTAAGTTCTTCCCTTCTTTTCTTTGGAACACCCGGAAGTTTAGAAAAGTATGGCATTTTAGCTAATTGAATACCAGTTAAGGGTAGTATCTTATATATACTTTTTCGCGGGGTTTTTTGTAAATAAAATAAAAAGGCTTCTTATAAATTATAAAGAATAATAGACTTAATACAGGAAAACAAAGCACTCGAACCTATGACACTTAGGGTTTGTAGATGAGTGCTCTAACTTGGAAATATTCTCGTACCGGGTCCGTAAAATAAATACTAGTAGGAAGCGTTATAAAGAAAATGAAACCTAAGTAAGTTTAAATATTATACCAAGGAGTGCAAAAAGCTTTTGAGAGAGGCGCCCCGCCCTAAAGGATCCTTTTTAATGAGTATTTTTGCTGAAGTCAAATCCTTATTAAGGATTTTTTTAACTTTATTCGGTACCCTATTAGTTTTTCCACTTTTGCTGCAGTTTTAATAAAATTGAAAAGGTATGACACGGTACTTGAGATAAAAGACTGGGCGCTTTAACAACTTTATAATTTCACAGGTTTCCCTATAGAAAAACTCCAAGAAGCTTTTCAGCCCCTTAGTGGAGTTTTCTTGTCTAATTCTAAGTTAAAACGGGAATTTGACTCCGCGAGTTATTTCATTTGACTATTCAAAAGAAGCTCAAGGTCCGCAATACCCTTAATTTTTAATTCACAAGATATACTTTAGACTTCTATTTTTACCACTTTGCATGGTTGTAAAATGACACAAAATTTTATTGCCTTTTTGCACGGCCCTTACTAGAAAGTTATAGTTAGGACAAACGAAGCAAGAAAAAACTTGTTGTGAGGAATACCTATATAAGACACATATTGCAAATATGAGCGCTAGCTTAAGGGAATACCTTTACTCAATGACCGGAAACCGCATGGGCTAACTCCGAGTACTGGATTATAGAAAAACCTAACACTTATAAAGATTCCTATATCCTAAATTACTAAAAGCTACTTATTTAACACGAGATCTCTATATATATTTTCTTGAATAGCTTGCTACGGTCTTATCCTCCGATAAACACATAGAACATTGAGTAATAAATATACCTTAAAGAACTAAAACCCCCTATATAAAATCTATTACTTAATTAAAGCTAATGCACCATTACACTATTGCTAATAAAGAAGAATACATATATAATACTAATTTAATAAAGATAATAAAGGGAATATAAACTAGCTACAATAAGAGCCTCCCCCTCCTCTGCTCCTCCCACCACCCCTACAACTCATATAGCTCCTCTGGCTCATATAGTGCCTTCCTTCTGCTCCTGCTAAGTCAACAAGGAATCGTCTAGGCCTAGGTCAGTTAGGTAACATAAATCAAAGTCAACAAATAAGTCAAGGTCTAGTGCTGGTGTGTATGTATGGATACAGATTCAAACAACTATAATGCATAAACCTTTCTCGCAAACGCTACAGTCGGTAAGACTCTATCTAAACCTATTAAGCCTACAGACTCACTAACGATAAACTGCATAAGGTAATGTAATTAAATTACTTAACTCTTAATTAAAACAAAGAAACAACAATATATATTTAGGAAAGAGCTACTCTCAACTTAATACCCCTTTATGTACAGATGTAAAGAATGTAGAACAACAAAGATAGATAACTACAACCAGCTAATACAAGAACAATGAACCCATTAACTAACTAGCTACAATAGCTCCATTCCCTTAACTCTAATAACTCTAATACAAATCATATACCATATAAATCCTATAAATTCTAAATATAAGAAAGGAAAGATAAGAAAAAGTAATATAATAATTTTAATAATAATAAGAAGAAAACAAAGATAAATAATTAATAAATAATAAAGAGGCCATTAAGAAGCAAGAAGTAAGAGAAGTCTGTTTCTGGGTGTACTTGTGTGCTCATGGGACAATCTAAATACTACATATATTCTCCCTCCCTCAGCTTGGAGGCTTCAGTCGGGAGATCCCTCATACAGTTCCATTCCCTGGCTGCTAGTAGTCAGCCCTCAAAAATGTTTTGCCGTATTTTGGCTCAAGGAAAAGACGTCTAGATTATAAGGGAGCCTTCCTAGGAAACTTCTAATAGGGATGCGGGGGCTTTTTCATTCCGTTTACCCGCCTTTTAATACTTAAGAAGGGTGCGCTATATATATATAAACGAGCTTTCAAAAGGGTTTAATTGAACTAAACCACCCATAAAAGTACAAAAAACTTAGTAAAGGAAAACTCAACCTGGTTTTCTCTGTCCGGTATTAAACTAGTAAGGCATCCACTATTGGCTCACCTTTTACCTTTTATATAGCTAAATCCTTCCTAATTATTCTGCTTATACACCTTTTAGCCTTTAGACCCTTTACTTATTAGTAACTCAAGGGTTCAAGGTACTTTACATGCCATCTGAATAAATTAGGGAGAGCCCTATAAGCTCTTGTTGTAAACCCTTACTAGAACTCTAAAGCACTAAGCCCTAGAAGCTGCGCATCCCCACAATAGAATATTATATGACAAAAAGACTTGCAGATACCCATAAAGTACAGATGAATATAGAACTTACAAGAGAGAGAAAGAGATTTGAAGCCTAGTTCAGACCTAGTAGAGGTTGGAGTTCTAATAAAAATTGATAAATATTAGCTTGTACTCTTAGGCGAGATATATTATTTTATTGACTTAATTTAGTTTACTTATAGAAACCCCCGAAATGAAATTCGATATATAAAGGGTTAAAAAGAAAATGAAATTTTTCCTAAAGGAGCCCCCGCGTTAATGCAAAACTAAAAAACTAAGTTGACCCGGACTTCTGATATTTCTTAGCAGGAAGTAGGAAAGCCAAAAGTGAAATACTTAACATTTTATGGGAACCTTGCAGAAAAGATAGAAAGCGTACTCCCTTATGGGTCTCTGAATTATAAAATCCTCAAAGAAGCGAGTTTCATTTTTAGTTATCTTCCTTGGGTTCAGAACGAGAGAAAACCCTTATTGACCTTTTGTTATCTCAAAAGCGAAGCACTCCTCATATAAATGACCCACTTATTAAATAAATCCCTAGACAACCCCCTTTTTTAGAAATGTACTTTAGGAAGACAGCTAAAGGGACCTGTAAAAGAATCTCTGTACTTAAGTTCATTATGCTTGCTAAACCTATTTAGAAAAACTAAGTTTTATTTCTAATGAGCTTCTTTTTATATTCCTAAGACCCTTTTCTGTACATATAAACCTTTCTTTTAAGGATCCCGCAAGAGCCTTTTTAAATAAGTTGTCGGGACTTTTGCGATAGGGTTTTACTAATGGAAAAGCCTTGACTTGAAACAAGGGAGGTTGGGGATTATAGAAGCAAGGTCTTGTTAGAGAAATATTAAATATATTGATAGAGAAGCCTTTGCAGAACCCGCCCTACTCGTGGATTACTCGTTTCTGTTTAGTAAAGAACCCTAATTAGAAAGGACAGTAGAAACTTGCAAGAAAAATTTTCCTATATAGAGATCCCTAGATGCTTTGTACATTCCATTAAGTTTTTTAATTTATAATAAAAATGATAAGTCTACTGAGAGAGCTCCTTACTATAGCATTTTTATGGAAATTCCGGATTCTTAAGTCTGTATAAAAAAAAGAGAATACCCTTGATTTCATGTTCAAAAAAGTTAGGTCTTTTGTTGCTGTTAAGCATTAGTTGTTCGAAGTCTTTTTGAAAAAAAAAGGGACCGTCAGTTTTAGATTATGTCTTGGACTAAAGAGAAAATTCTTCGTGGGATAAGAAAAGATAGAAGCTTCCCTATTCTTAAATTGATAAATATAAAGAGTAATAGAGTAGAGGGCTTTCTTCCTTAGAGAGTTCCATAAAATGAAAGTAAGGAGTCTCCATCTAGGATTCAGAGCGGGTACCGATAAGTATAAGCAAAAGGAGAGCACTCATAAGGTACGGGTTATTAAAAAGGGTATAGCGTTAGTCTTGGTATGTATAAGAAATAAGGTATGCAAGCGGTGAATAAGAGTAAGAAAGTTATGAGGAGCAGAGGTGGGTATAGAAACAAGGGATTCTGAAAAGTAAGGACTTTGTTTCCTCTGTTCCCGGGTTTCCCATTTCGGATAAGTGTAATGGTATTAAGGATCAAAAACTTAAAGGTTTAGTAGAAGAGTCAATTCGTAGAAAACAGAAAATAGATAGAAAAAAGTTTTTTAGCAGCTTAACCTGGGGCTCAGATTAAACAATGGATTTAGATTTGCTTTGGGATTAGTTAAGATAAAACTTAAATGCCAGAACTTCCTAAAGTGTAGACGCTAGTACCGAAAAGCTAAGACTAGGAAGATAATTACTAAAAAAATAGCCAAGCTTATTACGAGAGGCCCCGCTTCTATAGACTATAAGGAATTCCTTTTATCCAATGCTTACATTGCTAAATTCAAAATTACCCGTTATGTTTAAAAAGAAGAGACTTACTTAGTAAAAAGCTATCCACAAATTCGGAGTAACTCCTACTTTTTAAGGCTCTTTTAGCACACAAAAACGAGGATAACGTGTACTTCCAAGCCCCTGTCGCTGAATTTAAGTGAGTCTGACAAATTCATATAAGTAGGGAGTCCCTTGCCCTAGAGTTCTGAGAATTATATAGATAGTAAGATACGTTAGAATCTCAAAGTATATCGCATAACAGGAAGCTTATCCCTTTAAATTTTAGTTAAAATCGCCGGGGCTCCTTATGAAAATGAAATAAAAAGCCTACTGGTTGCGTAATATTGATCTTCTTCAAAAGTTTGACTTAATGAATAGGAAAATTTAGGAAGAAAGATTTTTAATACCCCATTTAAGAAATCCACTCGAAGTTTCATGCACTTTATGGAAAGATAGTTGTGATACCTTCTTGTACGATCCCCCTTCATCTTCCAATTTTAGATAGAAATATAGCACAAGATGGTAAGACCTCAGTTAGCCGGAATTTTAGACAAAAAGACCCGGAAAATACGTATTCCCGACGAAAACCGGTAATCAAGGATCGAAGTTTCTATTTCTTGGAGTCATTTTTTTACTACCTTTATAGTGACTCCTGCATTAACCTTAGTAGAGCCGTTAACCCTGTACTGGAACGAAAAGGAAGCAAAGTGCAATAAAGGGGGCCGTAAACCAATAACAACAAAAGAATATCTCCTTGTTTACCAATTTATACGGTGAAAATTATAATTACAAGATAATCCTTAGATAATGAAATCTCCAAATGAAAATAACTTGAGTTTTTAAAATTAATGCCATTCATATCCCTTTTGCTTAAAGACTTGTAACCTCAAATATGCAGAGCTCCTAGTTTACTTCTTTATTTGGACTACTAGTTTAACTATAAAGAAAGGAGCATATCTAACTCACAGAAAAATTGAGGGCTCTTAAACATCATTTTATATAATATAATTAAGTATAAATCACTTACATAATTGGAATTTTAACTTCAAGGATTTCTGATTCCTCATTATATAACGGATTTTTCAATTAATGGTTAAAGCATAAGAACAGATATTGTATTAACCTAGCAGTTCTTTAGGCTCCTTTTGTGCTATACTTCTTTCGAATTCCTAGGGGGAACGTATATAATCATAACTAACAAGTATATAACGGACACTTAGGTAATTTACACAAACCCACACTCCGCAAAGTACCCGGACTTTTTACTTCATTAAATCACCTATCATTACTAAAACATTTTTGGTAGGAAGCTTGAAAGATGTTAGCTCCCCGAATCCTAAAGAAAAAGCCTGGAAAAAAGGAACCTTTAGAGTATACGTATTTCCTTTGAGTGTCACTCTGCTTCGAAATGTTAAGGGATAACCGGATATTGGTATGTCTGGGAATACTCATGTAAAAACTTCACAACACAAAAGGACTCTTCAAAAAAGAAGTGCACCTATTTTTGTTTTGTTATGGCTTACCTAATAGCTAGCAACTTCAAGCTTTTTTATATGCTTTGAACTTAGAAGCCCCCTTTTTATTAGTCAAACTTGTAATTACCTCATTCCTTATTCCTTGACAAAAAAGGAATTCTTACTTTAGAAACACTCGTAAAGTCCAACAGTATCTTTTACTAAAAGCTAGGGCCCTCTAAACTCTAAAGTTGAGTAGCTCAAAAATTCCTTTTTTACTTAAGCTTCAATTCTCAATATTTTAGTTTTAGTAGCTGCTAATTCGTTGCTTTTCCAACCCCTTACTTTGCTCTTTTTTGTAATACTCAGATAAGAAAGAGCTCCTTTTAGTTAGGGGTTATTACCTCTTGTTATTACTATATAGAGGAGTGAAGCCCAGTAAAGAAATTATACAATATTCCTCCTGACTACAGCATCGCGGAAGAAAGTTTATGTAGGAAGTATTCTAGATAGTACATATATAAACACATAGATCCACTCAAAATTTATTGACTTAATGCTAATATCTTAGTCTTGACTGGTTTTCTTATTCATACCCGAATTTTTGCACCTATCTTTTCTTAAGAGTCTTTGTACTACTCAGTATCAGTATACTTATATTAGCAACCAGCCCTTCTCTCTAGATGATTCCCACCCTTTTTACGCAGCCGCAAAGTATTCTAATAGTTAATAAGAACACCCCAATGAAAAAAACCTACTTGACTTTCACATTATAGAATAGAGCTTACCGGAAACCTGGATTCTCTTTAGCCTCAGTTCTTGTCTTTTTTATCCAGAAACGGAAACTTAAAAAGGAACACGAGAGTGATAATCCTAACAGCTTCTTCAAAAGGACCCTGTTTCATACTCTTATCTAGACTATAAAAGCTGCTTTCTTCTTAGCTAGGCCCCTCTTAGGATGCCCACTTTCGCAGAGAAAGCGCTTTCTGCGGGAGTATCCTCTATCCGTATCTACTTCTTATTAATTATTTGCCATAGGTGCCCGATAAGATTTAGGTAGTGCGTTTACCTGAGCTCCTATTTAGGTGTTAAGGCAAAAAGGAAACCTCTAAGAGTTGGGAACTCAATTTGTAATTTGTAGCGGATTTGTGTAGCTTCTAGGAATTTTGAATAAACAAGAGAAAAGGTTTATCTCGGAATTACTACTAAGACTAATAAGAAAGAGTATTAAGGCTCTTAAGGAGGTATAACTCTGAGTAAGATAGGGAATCCCCAAAGTACAAGTATAGCCCGGAGGAAATTTCAGTTAAATTTGCTTTGAAAAGTTTGCCTGTTCCTTTGTTTTCTAAGTTTCTGATTATTCCAGACCAGATATATTATAGGAATTTTTACAAAGCATTTTAAAGGAAAGGGCAAGTTTTGAGCTATTCAACTTTAGAGAAGCCCCTTTCTTTTTTAAACACATAGGTTAGACCAAAAATGATAAGCCAGTTATTTCATTTCTTTTCTCAAATGAGATATCTATTAATGTTTTGACTTTTAAAGCATCTATACCCCGTTGTAAAGTACAAAAGTTTATCTCTGCTGCTAATAAAGTTAGGGGCCTTCAAATCAGAGAAGACGTCAGTCGAGGCCATTTTTTGTAGTGTAATAATTAATTATTCAGCAGTTTGTCTGGGTTTAGAAGCCGAGTTCCTCTTTCCAGGGTCTTGTATTTACTTTATACTTTATAAGACTCGAAAACTCCTATATCTACAATGATAACTTACTAAGTGCAAACCTCAAACTAGGATCCTAAAGCCCCAAAGGGAACCCCCTTTTCTTAGATAATCTGTGATAATCAGTATTTCACTTGGTTGGGATAAAAAACGGGTAAGTACATGTTAAAATCTTGATAGATAAAACACAAGGCTTAATCTTTCTATTATGCTAAGTATCTCCTTACGGGCTCTAAAAAAAGCTTTTTATTAATTATTAATAAGACTTTAAGACCCCTATAAAACGCTTGGACAAAAAAGCTACCTTTACGGTTCCAAATTTAGACTTTACACTCCCAAGCTCATTCTTAGTTATGCGGGTTTTACACCCCGATTTTTCAACCCAGGGCATGACTTATCTTGTGGATCCCGTCCATATTGTAAAATAAGTCAGAGTTTACTAGTTTGGAACTTTGTAATATTAAAAAGTTTTTGTATCAAACAAACCTTACTCCTTTCTACACTTTGCCAGTTATGAGATTTCTATAAATAAGTTATCACTAATTTCCTTAGATAGATGTACTTAGTACTTGTTATCTTTTATACTATATTCATAATTCGGAAAAGTACTAACATTAAATTATTATTAGCTCCCCCTTTTCTGGGCTTTCTATTTGTATATAGGATAAAAAGTCAGAATCTTATTATAATAGTTACCAAGATTCTTTTCTTTATAAGACTCCTTACTCTACTTTACCTTTATACCATCAAAAGTGTACCTAAAGGGAATTCTTTGGTTCAAAATAGCACTCCGTTTACCTGATACTTAAACTGCTCGTAGAGAACCCTGTAAGCCGAGGAGCTCTCTTAAATATGGCCGAAAAGCCCTTATGAAGCCCAATTAAAGATATAGTGCAGACTGCCTAGAAAGAAAACTGATAGGGGCCTTATTATTGTAAAAGCTTTCCTATATTTTTAAAGAGTCTAAAGGTGAATAAATACTGACTATAAAACTTAAAGCGAAGCTCTTGTCTCCCGTCAAAAAGGATGCAAGCTTTTCCACATGCTTTTAAAGGCCAAGTCCCCTTTGTTTAAAATGTTATTAGTTCAAAAACCTTCCTAGCTTAACTTGAAAGGAATTCTGGGTCTTATATCCTTGAGCTCTATTTTATAGTCCGGGCACTTCATTTCTAATATTCTTCCGGGGATTCCTTTTTTAGAGTATCTCAAAGTGGGGTTTTCCAATTGCGACCCTTAACAAACAAGATGCTAGGCTCCCCCCTTTTTTGATTTTGAGAGCAATAAGTTTTGATGCAATTTTCTTCTTGAGAACTGGTATAAACTTTACCTTGCAAAACACCGGGTAATTTATAGAAGCTGAATATTGACAAAGTACATGCTTTTATTACCCCTACTATAAGTCATTCTACTTTATATATATATTAATTGTAGCGTTCTCAGCCTTTTTAATTATAATTATATAAAAAGTTTTTGGGGAGCTAGAATATACTCAGCGTGAGATATTTAGATATAAAGAAAGGTACCACTATATTAAATAGGCAAGCCCTTTCCTCCTTATTAGTAAAGAACAGGGCTTTCGAGTACGAAAGCCCCTACTTGAAAAGACGTAAATCAAATTAAGCCCTTTTGTATTTATATGTCACAAGTTCTAATGAAATTTAGGGTCAATTCGAATTGAATATAGTTGAGTAAAACTAAAAAAGGAATAGAAATATCAACATTGAAGTAAGAACTTTTCAACAAGCAATTAAAGGATAGAGTTACCTGAAACTACATAAAGTCAAAGTCCTGCTTTCAATGGATACGCACAGTAGTATGGATCCTTGTGAAAGGAATTCCCTTTCTTCACTAGGTTGTTATTAGACAAGGAATGCTGTAGTTGTGCCTGCAAAATATTAAACCCCTGAAACTGAAAGCTATTTATTTGCTTTTCATTTCCTAGCTTGGTAGACCCCAAAAATTCCTTAATTCATAAACATTTACTTACTTATGGGAATTCCTCTATATTCAGCAAAGCCAAAATTTGAATTTTCATACAAACAAAGCTGTTAAGGAGTCCCTATACTCTACCAGGAGTTGGAGACTCCTGAGGACAGTGCAATATTTGGTAATACTCCAAAAAGAAGCTTATCCAAAGCAAGGAGGTACGATATCAATTCTACCACCCCTTGGTTATATTCAAATCATAGCAAGAAAAAGTCCAAAATACAGAAAGATTTATGCCTTGTGAAAGGCTTTGGGTGCTTGAAAAGGGGACCTAATCTATTACTGAATCCCGTACAAAAAGTAACACTGAGTCTTTTAGCTTTAATTCCTCCTATTGCTTTGCTTGGGCACTTAGAAGTTTCTTTGAGAACTCCCTAGTGATTGTATCAAAGAATAAAAGTATCCTAGTTTAATACGACAAGTATAAGCTTCAAAAACTTTAGATCAAGGTACATTATTTCAAAATTCTTTAAAGGAACGCCTGCAATTCTCGATTTCTTTTATATCTCCGATTCGGGTTTAATGATAATCCCAAACTTTAGAGAATCGAGCACAGGGGCCCGTGAGGAATGACAGATAAAATGACATGGGCTATAGTATAGGAGGCCCTTGAGTTGAGGAGTTTCTTTCTTATCCCAAGATAAAGCAACACTAGACAAGTAAAGTCAATTTTAATTGGAGAACTTTTTTAGAACCGACATACATATACCGACAACTTGAAAACAGAGTTAAGGGAAGTTGAATTTAAGCTCGTTCTGCTCTTGTAACTCCAGTTATCCGCTTCTTTTTTGTACATTACTAATCCGCTACTAGGAACCTTATACACCAGGGCGCGCCTTATCTCTTTCTCAAACTCAAATGCAGTTAAAAGGGGCTTTAGTTTTTTTGTAATAAAGTAGCACTAAGTATTTTCGTTTAAGACTTACGGGAGCTTTGTTAAAGGGAAAGGGCGAAGATTTATATCCCATTGCACGTTAAAAAAAGGGATACCCTGAAAGATTTTCACAGCTTTTTTTATGATTTACATAAATCATAGAGTAAAGTTTGATCAAAGGGGGTTGCCAAAGCAGATATAAATTAATTACAAAGGCTTCTTGTTGATATACAAAAATTACTAAGATTGGGGGTAATTTATTTTACTCCTGCTCTAGTTTTCTGAGTCTTGGAATCCCACACAGGATAATATAGGTTTTTAATACTTATGTAAGTCTAATTTTCTTCTAACTTTGTATGCCCCACCTTACCAGTTCAGAGTTATGGTCGGAGATATTACAAGAAAGCACTTTCCTTCACTCCTATTTAGCTATACCTACTTAAGTTTTCCTCGGGTGCAAGTCATTTACTCGTAGGCTTAAAAACCTCCCTTACTTACACTAGGAGGCTTCTGGGATAAGGTAACTTTAGGAGCTTGTAAAAGTAATAGGGAAGGGAATCAGAGTCAAATTGCTATCCGGTTGGCCTTTGCACTAAAGATTCCTAAAAGATCAGTACTTACTAAAAACTAAGACCAGGGAATTAAAAAGTAAGAAACACAACATGAGGACTAGAAATACAGGGTTGCCTTGAAAAATCTTAGATAAGTAGAAGCCCTGCACTAGAGTACATGATATAAAAAGATTTACAAAAAAGTTTGAGACTTAGTCCTCTTATTAGCAACTGAGGCAACTCCTATTGCTTGCTCAAGAAACTCTCGTTGACCTGTTCTTTATTTCACAAATAAGGTACTCACTTAAAAAAGTCAGGGTGCGGCCCACAATTCTGCAGGATTCTCTTTAAACGAGTTTGATTTTATCAACTTTAGAAAAAGGGGGGACACTAACCATTTTAACTTTTAAAGTTTTCTAACTGCATCTTATAGCTTTAATTTGTTACCTCTATGATATATAGAAAAAACTGTACTCTTGTTAGATATTGTATTTCTTGAGGGATCCCAGCCCCAGTTTCTTGATAAAGCCCAATAACTCTCTCCAACCTTAGCTAGAAGTGCTGCTTTTCAAAAGTTCTAAAGCTTTTTACCTAAGGACTTAAAGTGAATACAACAGCAAAACCTAGTTTTAAAATGAAATCTTTCTCTCGCAGTAATTTAGGAAAGGAAATCTTACGTTAAAAGTGTATCTTGACTATTTTTAAGCAAGTTAAATTCAGGTAAATCCGGGTATCCTTGAAAAGAAAAGGCGTAGGTTAAAGTCTCCCTTTTTCGCAGTTAAAAAAGCCCTAGTATAAAGGAATTTACAAATCAAGATCTGAATCTGAGAGAAGTTTGTTCAGTACTACTAAGATTCACTTATAAAATAAAAGAATCCTGGATTTCCAGCTGTCTGTAGAGTTATCTCAGCAAAAAGAAAGGAGTTTTGAACCATACGCGCACACTCCCCTTAGTAACGCGTTATACCGAGCTCGAGGAATAGTAAAGGTCTTGCTGTCTCAATTAAAAATGGATTAAATGTAGTAAACTACCTCTCGGAGAAAAAGGGGCTCTTAGGTTTTAACTTAAATTAATAATATTCAATGCTGTACTAATTTAATCTTAAATATCTCTCTATCCCTACTGTAGACTTAGACGTTCTCAAATTAAATATTAAATAAGAAGAAAAGAAGAAGGGAGGATCACATTAGCACGTTATGAACCTATGACACGCACGCCTGTGGATCCTTGTTTTATCGAGTTCCTTTATCTAAATCTTTTTAATGGTTTTGCAATTTACTATCCAGCTACCAGGTAATACTCTGCGGGGGAATGCGCAAATAAATTAACCTATTATACTTTAATAAAAGATAGGTTTACAAGTATAAGTTAAGGACTCCTTTTGGTACATATTTATAATTTTGAAAGTCGGTTAGATTTTATATAGTAAGGAAGACAGAAAAAAGAACGGGCAGGCACTACACTATATATCTAAGCGAACAAAAACTTATACGTTTTCTTAACCTTAAACATAGAGATGTTCGTATTCATATAGTTTTACAGTTCTGTTAATTAAGAGATTCAAGGATATCTTTTTTCTCGAGTTATCCTATCTTGCTTGACACTAAAAACAAAGCAATTGTCTAGCTAGGATGCAGTCCCTTTTTACTAAAGGTTCCCCGCAGCAATCTGAATTCAATGTCCCGAACATAAAAGACAACTTCTGCAACTTATTTGAAAGTCACCCTACTTAATCCGGCTCTAAGGGAAACTTTAATATCTGCGATAGGGCCGCTGTTAGCTAGTTTCCAAGAGTTAAATATGGTTAGAAACCTGAAGATACCACAGGGGTTAGCCCAGAAAAGTCAAAAATCTAGACATTGTACATTTACTAAATTACGTGTTGCCACACTCCTTCTTGAAAGTCAAATTTCTTCTTTTGTACTAAATACTGGAGCTAAGACTTCTTAGTATAGTCTTCCTATCTAATAGTAAGTATCGCCAGTTTGTATCTTTTCGTTTTTTAGGAGTAATTAGTCAGATCTTTAGAGTCTCTATTTCTAGTATATATGAGGATATCTAACTTGTTCCCTAGGAGATTTCTCTTTCAAAGGCTTCCCCTCTAAGGAAAGGGTTGACTTTGACTTATATTGACGACGCTACTTTAAAAGGACCCAGTTTGAATTTTCTGCTTTTCATTCTAAAGTGGTGTATTTATATAATAAGTTACTTTTTTAATATACAAAAGTAACTTTATAACAAGCTAGAATTTGACTGGACTTACCTAAGATTCTCCCGAGCAATATATGAAGAATAGGCCTCTTACAATCATACAACTTTTTATTTAGCCTCAACTCAGAAAATGCAGGGATTCGCAGAAGTTTCTTGACTAGCACAATTTTCTATTAGGTTCCTGAAACTAAGTAAGAAATTATTCTCTCAGTTTTAGTTTACACTTCGTTAATATTCCGCGTCTTCAGTTGTGTTTTTTACTTAGGCAGCTTTCCCATATTTATAATTACTGCCGAATTAGGAACTGAGTCCGTTTTTTAGCCTTATGCCCAAGTTGATGGACGTAAAACACTTATATAGAATTTGGCGGGTCAAATCGAATAAGATAGGAAACCCTATATCAAGATATAGCCTTGCTCTTATCCTTTCCTTTTTACAGAGAATCCCCTAAGACAAGGATACAATATAGTGCGGGTACAGTTGAGGGGCCTTGGTCTTAAAATTTGGGTCAAGTTGCGGCAGTATTTGGTTTTGCGTGAGTTTATGTGAATGGTTGCTCTCTAACCAAGTTCTGAAATTTGGTGCTTTTGATTCTAAGAATTTAATACTTGTCTATTTGAACCTAAGGTTTGTCAAAAGTCTATCTTCTGTTTTACCTTGTGAATGAAAGAAGTCGACTAATAGACACTTCTATATACATTCCACTTATTTACTAAATTACTGATCTACTTTCTTCATTCTAGATTTTAGAGGTGCAGAAAGCCCTTTCTTTATCTAAGAGATTTTCTTCTTAAATATTTTGTAGCTCTTAATCTTCTGTAAAGTCCAGCAAGTGTTGTACTAAAGCTAGGGTTCTTATAAAAACCTTTAATAGTAAATAGAACTGCAAAAGAAAAAGAATGATTTGGATCTTATATCTTCCCCATTCCTAAGGGCTCCTAATGCTTATACCTCTCTCAAATTTCTCTTAGCTTGCCCCAGATTATAAAATCTAGCGAACTCTTCTGCTTTTACACATTTTATTACTTTAGCGGGACAGAATCCCACCCAAATTCATACTCAATTCGCTTAGAACTCTTCTAACAACAAGGAATTCCTTCCCGAGAGATTCCCCGGGGAAAAACATCTCCCTTGCTTATCCCCTTTGAGATTATACCTTTTTGACTCGAAAGATTTAAGCAGAAAACTTTTTAGATCTCTTTTTGAGAAAGCTCATTAAAGATATAGCAGCCGTAGTAAAAGCAGATTGAATATCCTAATTCTAAAAGGCTTTATAAAATGGAAATGAGGTACATAACATACAATAAAACGGAATTACCTATATCCCGAATTTTATATACTTTCCCGATTTTAGAAGCTACAAATCCACTAAACTTTAAAAAGTTTCCTGCTATCCTATATAAGCTGAGGCGCCCCCATCAAGCCCTTTTTACAAGCCTTGCTCTTATTGGAGACTCCTGTGTGGTTTAGGCCTCTTCCTTGTGCAGATTAGAAAGAAAAAATCCACTTTTTATCATTCCTGATGAATCCTTTTAAAGCCTAAAACCAGAATATTCAAGGGTTAATCTTCCTTCCTTACTCTCAGATACTAAACCCGTATTAATTTCAACTTTACGTACTGACAACAGATTACTCGCAATAGAACCCCCTCTTTATTACCAAGCAATATTCTGTATCTTCCTTTCCTTAAGGGGAAACCCACAACCTTCCTTAAGTTCAGTTCTTTACCGGAAACTCATGACTGAAGCGACCCTTGAATTCCCTAACTTTTTGTTATCCGAAATATGAAACTTGGAAACACAGGAACAAGCAATCCCTTACTTTAATAGCCAATATTATTATTTGTATCTATCTTCCTCAGATATATACCCTTCTAAAGCCTAACCCTGTATCTGGGGCCCGGAGCCTAAAAGCTAGACTCTTACCTATACCAGTACTCTCCTTCGTCCTCTTGCAGCCTGTACTTGTAGCTACTGTATTCCCTCTCTTATTCTAAACTATACTAAACTAAGAAAACCCTATTTTATTATGTATCCACTTAAACACCTAGCATTAAAGACAAGAAAAAACTTGAAATACCTAGATTAGTACTAAACTCTACCCTTAATAAAGAGATTCCAAGTTTACAATAATTATAGAAAGTGGTTAGTTACTTATACTTACTGGAGCCCATACTTTCTACAGGTTCCTTAATATCTAATGATCTTTTATCTACCATCTAAACAAGAATCTACAGCCAAGTTCTTTTCATAAACATATCCAAGGGTACACTTATCTATTCAATATCCTCGAATCATCGCCATGTAAACGTACTTCCCACCCGCTTGCTTTACTTCAATACAATTCACGTATGCAAATGCTCTAAGATTCTATTCTATCCAATTGAGTCGACCTCTCTTTTTTTGAAAGCCTAATCGACTCCTTGTCCTAACCACCACGAAGATGCGCGCGGTCCTAGCTTCCAAGTTCTCTTTCTCAGTCGTTTGAATTTGTTCCTCTTAGTATAGAGTTATCTATAGTGCTAGTGAAAAATAGGGTTCCCAGAGGTTAAAATAGAATACAAGGAGTCTCGCTTAGTTAGATCCGTCTTTTTCTAGTATAATCTTGTATAATATAGTAGAAATAGTAGAAGGGGGGGTTATTATTTCTTGCAGATAGAGTAAGAGTCCCCCCTACACAAGAAGTCTTTTCTATAGTCATTTTACGAGTGATCCATAGGGAGATCTTAGTACACTATAACCACCAACTTCTTACCTTCTTTCTCCTAGACCTATCTGTCTTTGTACCTACACTTTCTGTAGCTGCTCTGCTCTCTTAAATACCTTTCTTAAAATGTTAAGGACCCTTTACTTGTTCTTAAGAATCAAAAACTGGAAACACAAAGCTTTTATATAAAAACTATATTCTTGTAAAAACCAATTTCTATTCTCTTGACTCTGGATTCCTATAAGCTCTTGAACTATACCTGTCTTCTTAAGCTTCTGCCCGTACCTCTCGTAGCTACTGTATTAGTATTCCCTGTCTTATAAGCCCCCTAATAAAGCAAGGCCTACTTACTATACTCAGTATTTTACTATTTCAGCGTATTTACCCCAGAAACTATAAAGCAGAACAAGAAACTCCTTTTTGTTAAACACCCTTCCCTTTATACAGCCTTACGAACTAGAGAAAAGCAATCAATATTCCTGCAACCCCATTACCCATATAAAAGAAAAGGATTGCCGAAAAAAGTAAGCAGTCCTCGATAACCCCTAGTAAGATTTCTATACTAAACTTTCACTATCAATTAGAACAATAACAAACTAATTGTACCTTGTATTAAAACAAGAATTACCCTGCACAGTGGGGTATTCTCAACTCTTTTGCGTTTGATTTCATTTACCTTTTGAAATAAGGCTAGGGCGTTTTGAATATATGCAATTATTACTTCGATAGCTTCGATTTGCCCTATTAAGTTAAGTAATAAGAGAAATATAGGCGCCACCCCTCTAAACTAGGAATTACCTACTCGGTGAGATATCTATCAATTTTCTTTATCTAAGCGATTCTAAAAAGTGGTGTTTTAATGCTTACTACTGTTAAAATTACACCCTTTTATTTAACTTGGGAACCCCTGGATCTACCTACCTCCGTTTAGTAAAAACTTGTACAAATTTCTTCTCTTTTAGGACACAAATAGGTTTCGCTTCCTAATTTTTTTGATTTTCCTGTACACCCTTTTTGGGGCTTCCTAGGATTTTAATGAACGAAGGGCAATGCTCGAACCTGTGTATCAAACCCAATTCTTAATTGGCTATACCTAAAGCTAGAAACCTAAAAAGAGTATCCATTTTTATATCAGAGGTTATCAAAGCCTGCATATATGGGTAGAGTACAAAGGAACTCCTACTACCGGTGGGCTTCTCTAAATGTACTTCTTTTTGTGCCCTAATTAGAAACAATACTTCAAAAATCTTTAGTTTCAAAACTTCCTTAACCGGACCCTCCACACAATTACTTTTATGTTTCCGATCTTTTTAAGCATAACACAAAATAGACTTTTACAAAGCAGGAGTCCCCTTATAATTCGGGAATTCAATATCTTATTTAAAGAAGCTTTCGTGCAAATTGGATAATTATACTAAGGCCTCTCAGGGAAGTAGAAACCCCTTGGTGAAAAAGATCTCAATATTATCATAAATCGACTAAGGACTGTCACTGCTTACAAGTACAAATAATGAAACCTAGGGACACAGGAGATCTCATAAGTGCCTTTACTTTTTTCACTTTAACGAAATAGTCTAAAATAGATTGTAAAAGAAGTTGCATTACTGGAGAATGATTAGAATCTTCTACTTTTTTAGATAATCTTTGTTTTCGCTGATTACAAGAGCCGATATCCTGGCACACCTCTGAAAGGATGGGAGTACTTCACCTTCCTAAAAAGGAAACCTTTGCCTTTTTACAGTTCTTACTGTGATTAGATAGAGACTCCGTTTAAGTATTTACTAGCACCTTTTTAATTAAATTATCCGAAATTGGAAACCTAGAAACAAGGGAACACCAAGTACTACACGAATAGCTATAACCACACCAACTGCTTACTGACTTTCTCTTATGGACTTCTTACTTATGCATATCCCCTTCTGGAGAGCTATACCTGTACTCTGCAGCTTACTCTTACTTAGTTTTTCCTGATACAGGACCTTATCAAACATAATTACGGCAACTCTGTATACTCATTTTATAGCAGGTATTCTGTATTTATATCCATAAAGGAAAGCTTCTACTAGGAAAAGCTCTTTTAATTAGATTCTTATGCGCGTGCTTCTTGATCTACAAAATGGGGACCCTTGCTTTTTTAGAGGTATTGAGATTTGTTAGAGATAGAGAGGACTCCGCTTGAGAAAAAGTTTTATACCTAAATCTTTACTTTGTATTTTTAGGAAGTCGCGGGGAAAGTGAAGGCTCATAAAGAGATAAGGTAAAAACAGATTTAGAAGTGTTCTGCTACCTAGTTATTAAAAACCCGACAATGATACCGTGAGTCCTTGCGGGTTTCTCTGCCTGCTTAGAGCCTTTATCTTACTTGTAGTGTATTCTGTGCTGTACCTTAGAATTTTTAGGTGACGAGTAGATCTAGCACACTTTAATTCCAATTTTCAAATGACAGAGTATCGTACTACTTTCCCTGTTACTAGAATTAATATAGTTTGATAATTCGACCCCGTTTGACTTTTTCAAGAGAGTGGAAGTTACAATATTTATAGAAATTGAGAGGCCTATAGAACTTCTTTTTAGAGGGTAATCCAGAACTTAGGGTTTTAATAAACTTATTTACTAAATATCAGAGCAAGAAACCGGGAAAAATGTTTTACGTATGATTCCCCTCTTGAAACCCTGTGTTTTATACAAACTTTTGGAGTCCATTTTAAGTGTATGCAAATAAACTCAACTTGAACCTGTTGGCATTGGGAGTTATTTTCCTTGTTCTATCCACCTTTCTTTTCATTATTTATTCTGAATCAGTTACTTCAAGGATTCGGGTTCCGCGTAACTAAAGTGATTCGTCGACTTGAACTCTTACTTTTCTGTTCTTTCCCGAGTTGATTTAACAATTACGGAAGCTCTAAGCTGCTTACGAGTTCTCTGCTTCGAGGGTGTGTAATAAAGTTCTATTTAATTCACAATTTCTTTATATAAGTTATTTTGATTCCTCATTTTATCTTGATTGAGACCCTTTATGCATTTAAGTCAGAAAACTTTAGTTAGTGTTTGTCAAATACACGTTATAGATTTTCAGTATGAGAAGTAAGATAAGGGAGCTCTTTAGCAAATACATAGAATTGTATATATTGTCGTATAATTGACTCCAAGACAAGCCTCGAAACATGTTCTTTCACTGTTTTCTAAAACAAAAAGAACAAAGATTGTAGAGTTTACCCACCATATGTAGAGCGTTCTCTATATCTCATAAAAAGATACGAGAAGCATTAACCAAGAAAATGACATAATTTAAGCAGAATCTATAGCTTGCAACACTTTATTTTAATAGAGTCTCTACAGTCTAGGTTGGGTAGTTTAAAAAAAGGTACTAAGCCCCGCCCCTCAAGGGTCCTTTTTTGGTTTTAAGCATCTACTGGAGCATCAATTGACCAGGTACTAACAACTTAAGGTTTCTATTACTAGATACTGAATATATTCTGAACAAATTTTCACAGTGCAACGAAATTTCAGAACCTGGGGAGATCCTATAATCCTTAAATGCTGAGAATAGGAAGTACTTTTCCTGTAATATACCCTTGTAAACCACTTTACTAAGTTATTTTTCAGTATTAGCCACAACCCCGCATAAATTAGGAAGGATAGAAGCAATAAATTATCTGACGGAAACCCACACTGTTTTGTTAAACTAAGATATTTTAGAGTATATTCATTTCCGTAATAACCCAAACCTTTTCATGTCAAAATGAAATTCAAATTTATATTATAAGTTATAAATAAGGAATATGATATAGCTGTTTCTTTTTCCGTTGAATTGCCTCCAGCATTTGGCTGTATCCCTATTTATTTAGAAGTGTTGCAGATACTTCTATTGTCACTAGGAACTAACTCGAGTCAACGTAAACCAATATCCTTATGCTTTTTTAAAAAAGACCTAGATAAAGTGTCAAAAGGATAGTCATTATATCATAGACAGGGTAAAAGTACTATACATCATAGTAGTAGAAAGCTCCCTGAGTTTAACAATAAGGAGGGGTTCCTTAAATCTTAGTACTGTACTTTTCCCATTTACTATCGTTTCTTTAACTCTACAAATTTTCAGAATAAGGGTTCTTAATTTGACTTACTGGATATGGATTCACTTCTCAATAAGGCAAGAGACTCCTTGACACAAGTTTGACTTCTTTTTTTTAATATACTGCAGGCACTCCCCGGAGACTTCATTATACGCGGGATGCCCCGTGTTTTGTCAATATACAGTTCAAAACGGACCCATAACAAAGGGATCTTAATCTCATTATGAAATACTAAAAACCTTGTAAAAGGGATAACCCACCCTGCTATACAGCTGTAAAAAAGGAATTTGTTAATCTTGGATTTCTAGCACGGACAATATTTCGTTATTATATCACAGTGTAATTGAAAAGCATAAAAATGCAATTTCGAATAGGTTAACAAGGGGTTAGTATATATACTTTTGGTTTTTGTAGTACCTATTTATAACTTATCACTCAAGGCAAAATAAAGGAAACCTGAAAGGGATAATATAAGAGTTTCCGGGGTATACTACAGCTTCATGCAATTAAAAAGAAAATCTAGATCTAGACTGGAGGTCCTTGGGAAGGTAAAGCTCCTGGAGTTTGGAATTCTGTGTAAGGAGGTTTATACTCAAGTCAACAGAACAAGCTAGAATTTTAGTTAGGGTGCTTCAGAAATAGACACTCACGGGTTCGAACCTTTGCATGTCGGTATTAAGAACCGATATCCTACCTCTTGGCCGGCCATACTCCAATAGCTTGGGATAAAAAAAGACTATTTCGGATATAGGGGCTCCCTCGTTAACTATAACCCTTCGTCGATAGAACCCTTTCCGAGTGCACCTCTATACAGAGTTTTTGACATTCAAAGAAGCATAGTAAGTGTCCTCCGAAAAAGTGCTACAACTTAAGAAGAATTGCCTAGAACTATAATATAAAATACTCCTAGTTTTTGATAGGTATAGATAAAGAGCAAATATCTGAAAAGGATAAAAATGCTTGTTTTTTATGTTTGTATGGCATTAAAATTTCCTTACGGAGCAAAAAGATCTTTTAAGAAGGAAGCAGAATATAATATAGGACCCTATTCTAAAAAGGAATACCCGGAAATTGAAAAGTATCTTATAACACGGAGCCCTTTCCCGATACAAAACTTGAATAGACCTAGAAAGCTCTCTTCTTATAATACCTCTAAAAGCCCTGGATCCGCTAAAAGGCTAGACTATAAAAACTATAAATAAAAACAAATTTCTCACAAAAGCTTGCGCTGAAGGACTCCACCTACCCTCTGTAATTAGGAATTTAGAATGCCTCGGAATTGTCCTATAAGAGAAGGGGAGACTCCTGCTTAAGCAAACCCAAAATAAAGGGATTAAAATAACTTAAATAAAGAACTAAACTTAAACATAAATCAAAATGTAATTGAAAGTTTATAGGTTCGAATCTAAAGCAATTTTAAAGTACGGGGCCCCTCTTATGAAATGTACTAAAAAAGATAAAGGTGCTGGACTTTCTCCAATTATCAGGCCTAGATAGATAAGTCATCACAAGAATTCTCTACTCACCGAGGCTAACCTGGAAAATTCTTGATCAGGTTTCGAAAAGTAAGTCCTTTTCCCAAGATTCCCGCGGATTTTAGCTCTTTACTAGGTTATATAGCAACCCGTGCTCCTAAGATATACACAATGTTATGCCAAACCCTGTATTTTATTCTCTTTGCCCCTTCCTCGATTCACTTTTGACTCTCAAAAGAGTGCCCCTTTCTTTATTAGTACAAGGTCATTTTGCTAGACTATAGAGGTTTAAGAGTCAATTGTAGGGAGTAGTTGTTAGTTTGTTTCTAAGTTTCCCTTTTCGGATAATAAAGAAATTTCGGAGTCTGGTTAGATAGTCTTGGGTATTTCATTTTCTCGCATAAAGATTTGAGTTGAGACAGTAGGTTTTCCTTCTTGTGCATTTTTAGGGTCAATGGTATTCACAAAGCAGGCTGTAATATAGAGCTTTCTAGTAAGAAATATAGAAATAGATAGAAATAAAGGTTTTAAAAGAGGAGTACAACTAAGCTAAGTACCCATTTTTAGATTAGAAAAGCAAACTTTTTTTTTTAGAAGGGTTAGGAGTTTACCGGGGGATATATAACAAGGGGAGTCCTTTCTTGTTTGTGTTTCTAGGTTTACTATTCCAGATTAAAAGGTTTTAGGTAATAAAAGAACTCGGGGTAAAATTTTTGGGGATTCCAACTGTAGGGATACCGTCAGGATAAGGCTGCTTTCACATTCTTGTTTATCTATCTAGTTACAGCAGATAACTAAAGCTATAAATGAGTTTGTTTCCAGTCCAATAAAAAAGAAAACGAGTACAAGGTATGGCAAGGAAAATGAAATTAAGATTTTGTTTGCCTGTGTTCCTTTTGTTAGTTTAGATAAGAGTTCAAAGCAGATAAGAAGTAGGTTTAGCTCTTAATAAAAAGATGGATCTAGGCAGTAGACACAAGAAACCAAGTAAGAGTATGCGGAAGAGTAAGTCAAAAGTAGTAGAGTAAGCTTCAGAATCTGAGTCTAGCTCTAATAAAAGGTTTACAGAATAAGTAAGAAAGGATCCCTAAGACAGGTAGTATGGAGTGTGAAAACAAGAAACTTTTATCTTTTAAGGGCAAGCCCAAGAGTCTAAATTTTATAAGTATAAAGTAAGTTCTAGATTTCGGAAAGAAAGAATATCTATAAAAAGGAGAATACCTTAACTTATCTTTTGCAGGAGATTCTCTAAGCTAAGTCAGGTTTCGGGAATCCCTATTTTCAGAATTGAATAAGGTAGTCAGTCACAAGTAATTCTTAATTAAACAAAGAAGTCAAAAAAAGTTTCATGGGATTAGCACCCCTGCATGCATTCCTGTATATTGTGCGACTTGAACTCAAGGATTACCTTAGAGATTAGTCTAAACTAGAAAGGACTTTTATTAGTACATGTAAGTAAGTTTACTAAATGAAGGTGTAGCTGATTTAAGGCTGTAAGAATGAAAGAAAAGTTTCAACTAAGGAAATTGTAGGTTTTACAATAGACTTTCAAAAGCAATTGCTAGGGAATTGAGCTACTCAACTTAAGAGGAGTCACTATTTTTAGTATTTTAAGGTGAAGTGTTTTTACAAATTATCTTTTGTATTTCTAGGGGTTTTCTAAGTAGGGAAGTTTAAGAAAAAGTGATTTTAATAAGAAGGCAAAAGCTTCAAATGTACAAGCGCCTTATGAGGTACCTAAACTGGCATAAAACTCTAGATAAGAACTTTAGTCTTGTTCAAATCAGGATTCCTTTAAAAGACAAGTTTGGGTTTTCTAGTTCCAAAGGAAATTTTAGGGATAAAACTAAAGGGCTGGTTTTACCTTAATCGCACAATCAAGAGCTCTCAAGAATACAGTTTATCGGTAGTAATAAGGAATTGTCAAATAAAGGTTTTCTCTAATCTGAAAAGAAAGGGGTCTCTCACGTATGATTCTTCATTTTAAAGATTTACTCGAGATTTCCTTTAGTATTTAATAAAAAAAACAAATATATATATATAAATTCCCCTTTTGAGTGACTCCTTTATATCATAATATAACTAAAAAGGGAGTTTCTAAAAGATTGGTATCTGGATTAAATAGAACGACGCTCAAATTACTATCTAGAAAAGCTTAAAACACTTTTCCAGCTGGACCCGGTTATCGAGATTAAGTTAAGAAGGCGCGTGCACAAGCAAATATTCTTAGTCTTTATACTCTAATGGGGTTGGGTGTGGATTACTTGCCTCAGTTTTTTTGGTTCCTTGATCGAAGTTCCATCCGTTTGTACCAGAGTCAATTTAGGAGCCTTTTCCTTGTAAAGGTCGAAGGTTCAAGTCGTATTACGCTCTGTTCGAAAATTTTAGAGTTCTGTAAGCCCTTTTCTAGGAGTTTGTCTTTTGTTCCCGTTAGAGGTTTGTTTCTTTAAGCTTAATTCAAAACGGGTTTAATTTAAATAAAGGTAGAGGGGTTTTCCAGTTTCCGGTTTTTGGGTGGGGGTCATAGGTCAATTCCCTTTAGACTCTGTACAGTTAATCTAAAGTAAGTTGCTCTTGTATTCCTTTGGTCCTGTAGTTACTAAAAGGCAGTAGAGAACCAAAGGGTAACCTTTTCTTTGAATTGAGCCTAAATCACCAGGTTATTAAAGACAGGAAATGGAAAGTCTAGTCAATGCTGGGGTTAGGAGATTTTAGGGAACCCGGGATAGAAAATAATAGAAAGAAAGATTTTTTACAATAAGAGAAAACACTTTTGAAACTTCTTATTTAGAGATATGGACACTAGCTAACAACCCCCAAGATTCTAAGGATAATTAGTCAGTACATCACTTACCTACCCTAAACCGGAAGGGCTCTTAGCATTATAAGTATAGGAAATCAAATGTTTTCTTAGCTAAAATGTATCTAAACATGTGAATGAAAGGATATTCCGGATAATTTGGCATTATTGAATTAGTCTTTCCTTTTCTATTTAGTCTTTCTTGAAAGTGTTTACTAATGAAGTTAAGGGTTTCTAGTTCCGGTTCTGGGTATTTCATTTAGATTTTGAATTTAAGCCTCAAAACTAAAAAGAAGTCAGAATACTACGACACTAAATTACATTCAAAGTAATCAGATGAGATATGAGATATCCGTAGAATAAGTACTACTCTTTTCTTTTTACTAACAGGTTAGGTCCATAAGTTAGGAGATAGTCTTTATATATCCTAATGTTCTAATGCAGCTTGTACTCGGTTTTATATTAGGAAGCCAGAAGTTGTAAAAAGCTAATGTCCCAAGCTCTGGGTCTCTTAATAAAGGGTTCCTACACCAATCCGAAAGCTAATCTAAATATAGTATTGAATTTTACATTAGCGACTCCTTTCTCAAAGTTTTCCTTAACAAAAGTATAGTGAGAGAGTCCCTCTTTAAACTGACTAAGAAATTTCTTCCTGCTATACCGCTTTGATAATTCGGCTAGAATAAAGATGGAAGATAAGGCTACCCTGTAGTATTAAAAAGTCAGAGCTCTTAGCAGATAAAAAGCTTTACCTTTTAAAAGTACTCCCAAAGTCACAAGAATCTTAATTTATTTAAAACTACCTTTACAAGTAATTACTAAAAAAACCCGGCATATAAACAACATTATAATAAAAAAAAGCTACTGCGCTATACAAGACTCGGATACTCAGGATCAAATCTTTAACTTTAGGTACCCCTTCTTCAGAATAAAGAGTATCTAACTGGGTTCTGCTTTTATCTGATAAGCAAACAGGGGTTAAAGGGTAGTTACAATTACACGTAATATGAGGAGCAGATTCCTTGCATTCATATATTATAATCGGGGCGGCTAGGCTTCTTTCAAAGCCCTATGGGGTTTCGTAATAAAGGGCTCTAAGTCACACTTTAAATTAAGGAAGGTACATAAAGTAAGCAAAAAGATAAAGTATAGGGGTCTATTAAACCTAAGTATCTCTTTCGTTATATCAACGAAAAGGGTAGCTCAAAATCTCAAGGTATCTGTAAATGGTTAAGAAATAAATACTAAAAAGAAAAAGGGAAGGGGAGGAACTACCTTTAATAAGGAAAGCTTGAAAATGAGTAAAAAAAGGGAAATCCTATAAGTACCCGCTTTGTAGAAACGCAAATCCGCTGACCGACTTTAGTTTTTTAAAAATAGACTTAAGCTTTGTTTCATGAATTTTTTAAAGGGACTCTAATATGGGATTACTAGTATAAAATCTAAAAGCTTCAAACATCTGAGAGGAAGTCCTCGACCCCAGCTTTATAGAGTAGTGCTGACTATAAAAATTCTAACGGATTTCTCTCGTTCTTGTTACTTCCGGTATATATTATATAATTACTATATATTTTCTTTTCAAGGGCCCCTTATAAACTAGCAAAGAGAGGGAACTTCTAGTAGAATTAGGGTAGAACCCTACGATAAAAAAGGAGAACGTTCTAACAAACCCGTTATCCCAATAGAAATTTAAGTAAAAACCCCTTTTTGTCCCTATTTAACCCGCTTTTTATTAAGAATTTACTAGCTATAAAATAATATTAAGGAGTACCCCTTTTGTGAAAAAAGGGCTCTTAGCAGTAGGTCTAAATATTTAGCACTTTAGTTTAAAATGAAGTTTCTCATCCAGTGTAAAACCTATGAGTATTAGGGGCTATTCCCTAGGATTCCAATCTTTCTTGCTATTTTCCTTTGGTTATGCTTATTTTACTCTTTATACCTAGATATAATAAGGAGTTTCTCTCCCAAGCGGTAAAAGAATCCTTGGGCCAGCAAAAACTCAAGTTATAAATCTTAACACTTCCTCTTTTTAAGGTTACTCTTATAATCTTGAGATTCTAGCTTAACTTAGACTTTCCTGTTAAAGTTAAAACTAGTATAGTAAAGGAAGGCTTTAAGAGGAGACTTAAAGTATATATATAGTAATATTGCGAATTAAGACCGAAGACCCATAAATCTTAAAAGGAATTCCTGCATGCTAATTCCGCAACAAAATTTTTATTAAAAATCTCCTTTTATCGAGGGACAATTACTCAGGAAAAAGTACACACTTTCCTAACACTTTGTTAAGTATACTGGATTTTTATTTAGCGGTATCCCTAGGAATTGAGTTATCGGGGTTAAGTATTCCCTCGTAATAAGTAATAGAATACTCTGAAAGGGCCTAATCTGGCCCGGATACTGAGGGTGTATCACTCCTTTTTGACAACCCGCAAGGACAAGGAGTACTTTCCCCTAATACCTAATACGAAAAATGAAACAGTATTACTTTTAAGCGTTAATCTGAGATCATAAAATGCTTGCTTTTTGTTCCCCAAAATCTACTCTGAACAAGGTATACAAAAAATTTTCTCTTTCTACGGGGTTTCCATTCCTTTTTAAGCTCTTCTTGTCTTAACTTTGTTCTTTTAGTATCAAGTTTGCGCGATAGCTATCCTTTTAAATAAAAATTCCTACCTATATTATATAGCGGCCTCTCAAAAGCACATAACGCTACAACGTCCCCCAGAAAACGCAATTAAGGTTATATATTACCTCAATACAAGATTGTACAGTTAACAGGAGCTCCTTAATTATTGAAATATAACTAGTTAAGGCATATGAGTATGAGAAATCCAAACTTCTAAAATATTTCATAACAATTGTGCTTTTATAAGACTGCAGTATAAGTTACTAATATAAGAAGAAAGTTTTGTTTGAATCTGATTTACAACAAAGTCTTTTTGGAAGATATAACTGCGATAAGAGCAAGAAAAAACCCGGAGAACTTTATCCCCTATTCATTAAAAAATTCTTATTCTTATTAGAGTTTTTTAAAAGTGTAAACTAGCTTTTTCAAGGAGCTTCCTAGTAAATTTGTTTAACTTCTATCTCATAGCTAACAAACTCATATTAATACCACAACCTTTCCTTCATAGCTTAGCTTCCTCAAGTAAGAGACTTTAAAATTAAGACTTTTTTGTACTTTAACGAGGTCTCTTTAATATAAAACTTTGAGTGTTCCCAGGTCTTAAGAAGATAAAGGGTTCAGGGAAAGTGCAATACTTCATTTTTCTGCTATAGGACACATAATTTGAATTTGAGAAATTCCTGCGTTTATCTTTATACTTAACTAAAAAACCAGGACAAGGATACCTCTTAATTAGGGACTTACTGCAGTAACTCTGATATTCCATAAACTATAGGGAGGAAACTTCTAATATATCGCTCAATCTTGGCAAGTCGTCAGTACTCTTAAAGTGTAAAAAGTTAACGCAATTTCTATTTACTACTTCCCTTTTTTTAAGGGCTCCTCCACTTTTAACTATATCAGAGAAAGAGTTAATTGTCACTTAGCAAACTAGTAAAGAATATACACATAGTATAGGATACCCGTATACGAAGCGGGTTATATTCCCGAGGAGATTTTTAATCTGTAACGGACTTATTTATTAGTAAGGATCCGCCGGCTTTATGAGCTATTAGTTTTCTAAATGGAACTGCTCTTAGTCCTAGTCATTTGCAAGGTTTTGGTTTCATAAGAAAATCCTTACAAAGCAACTAAAAAGGGACGCTTTTTATCTTATTTTACTAGCTAAGAGCTTGACGGATCCTCGTTTAAATTCAGTTTGAAGTTCTTTACCCTCTGGCCTGGCAGTAGACAACCTCTCTGTGTAAATAGGGAATCCTTACTTAAGGCTCCTTCTTTCTTGATCTTACACTTTGGTAAATTTGAGTATCTTGAGCAACAAATTGGCATACCTCTACCTTAAAATTTTATACTTATTCCCCTGAATTATCTTTCAGCTAGAATTCTTCGCTCTAAAAACAAATTTTCCTCTTTGTCTCGGCCCCAAAACTCCAAAATAAATATAAGGTAGAATTTCTACTTAGCTTTGTTTTCACTTTATTTAGAATTTTCCTTTTTTATTCTGTTTGCATATAGCGGGCATTAATTATTGCTCTGTTTATTTCTTTCTCTTAAATAAAACTAACTTGCGAAACCTAAGCTTTTCCCCTTTATTGCTTTTATTTCTCAAACTCGCTAAGTCCCTTGTCTTCGGGTTTTACCTTTCTTCTACTAAACACGCATTTCTATTGTCAATCAAAATACACGAATACTTTGTGTTAAAAACCCCTTTAGTATAATTTAGTATAAAAAGAACACTTAAATATTAAAAGTTTAGGTGGGTTGCCCTAACCCCGCAAAGTCCTATCAATGAACCGTGGCAAATGTGAACAAAGTTGCAGGGTTAAAACCAAAGTTATAACATAAAAATTTTAAATAAGAGTCTGTTAAAAAAGAAGAATCAGATATACTTTTACTTAACAAAGGGTAACCTTTCAGAGAAGAGAGTACCGAATACCACTTATCTTAAACCCAAAACTTAAATCGATGTAGTATTCTTTTAATTCCTCTTTGTTATTTATTTTACAATACTCGGTGATAACACAAAAACTGTGACTCTTATGGTCCCCAAGAAAAAGTACTTTCTTAGGTTTCGTTACCTACTTTACTTGCTAAATTCTCGACGGGACTTGTAAAAAAAGGGGATCCTGATGGTTATTTACAATCAAAAATAGACAAGGAAGACTCTCAACTAAAAGAGATACTCTATCTAGTTTTTTTACCGGGTCTCGGTAGAACAATGAGCTGAGTTAGATAGCGGGTTCAATTTATAGCAGTGTTATGAATATTAGGTTAATCTTGCTTTGTGCTTATAATGGTTACCGAAGCTTGTAATATACTCCAACTCTAGACAATAAGCTAGAGTAAATAAAGAGTCTCTAGCTCTAGTAAGGATTAACTCTATTTTAGAATAAGACCAGGACAACACATGTATAATAAGAGGAAACCCGTGAAATTTGGATCATTTGTTAGTTATGCTAAAAACTTCCTAAGTAGTAGAGTAGGGCCCAAGAAGGCAAGAGTTGAGCCCTAATTCAGTAAAGCATGCATCAATGTAAAAGGAGGGTTTCCGTTTTAGGCATTTTAAAGTAAGGGTTACTTTCTTTGTTTACAAAGTCTCTGATTCCGGATAATTAATAGAGATTGGAAGTAAGTATAGCTTAAATACTGAGTTTGGTAGAGTTGAGGTCCTAGCTTGGAGAGGTATTAAGACTATAGAGATATTACAAGTATAAGTACTATCAAAACAAGTAAGATTAAGAGTTTCTATCTATTTATAGTCTACAAAAAAAGATAAGAATTAGAACTGAGTTTAGGTTTTACCAGATAAAGGGTCAAAGTTATCTTATTTACTTTCCATAGAAGAAACTCGTAAACTGAAGAAAGCTCCCTTCTTTTTTATAAATAGGATAGAGACTTTTATAGTGTTCATTATTAGATTTAGATTATATCAATACTCCTTTTTTACGCCTATCCCCAAATGTCTCTTTTCTATAGCAAGGGGCCCTCTAACTTTCTCACAGGCTTTAGTAAAACATTTAAGAAACCGAATACAATGAAAAACCTACCTCCATCCTACACACCGATCCGGACCTTTTGGAATAATAAAGTGAGTTTTCGCAATATATACTAAACTTATTGGTTATAGGGTCCTACTATAGTAACTTAGATAGGGCCCTTTATTTACACGAGAGCAAGAAAGCGCTATACTTTTCTCTTTGCACTTAATCTTATTACTATACTATTTAGTGGAGATTACTGTAGATTTCGCAGGATTAGACTTATAAAGCTCATTCCTTTAGCAAACTCCTGCCGGGTACTTATTATCCTTTCATTTTTATGTAAGTCTAAGTGTAACATTTAAAAAGGGCTCCTTATTAAGCTGCAGTCACTTATATCATAGTCCCCACCCCCTAACGGGTAACATAAAAACCTAAAAAATCTTTTTTTTTAACCTCTCCTCAATCTCTTATACCAGCAGTTCCAATTCGTTCATTAATTCGTGTTGAATTAGAACTGCCTCCCTTTTTGAGGAAATTCCAATATATGTTTTTTAAATAATGGAAGGGCGAGGCTAAGGAAAAAATTCTTTGTATTTAGATACTTACACTTTTGTAGAAAAAAAAGTCTAATTTTGTGTAGGTTCAGATATTCCCTATACGATAGGAAGACTTAATGTCTAGTAATCCCGCTATATAAGTTTGCTAAAAGTGCGCTAATAAAACACATAGTAATAGAGACTAAATAAGGGTTTGACGAGTCTTGCTTATCTTGCAAACTTGTTTTCGATACTAGTAACAACGGATCCCGATATAGAAACTTTGCTTATTAAGAGACTCTTTCTAGTCCTAGTAAAGTTATATTTAAATCATTTTCTTTCCAAGAAACATTGTTATCATTTTCCGACTAAACGGAGTTAATAAACTTCTATAATTTTCTCAATATCAATAAAACAATGAGCTGATGCTATAACTTCAAGATTTTTATCAAATCAAACCTTTCCTTTGCCAGTTTATATCCAACAACGAGATACTGCACAACTCACATTTAATCAAAATATTTAAGATATCTCATTTTTCTTAATAGTATAGTACTTAAAGGGACCCCCTATATTAAGCCTGAGTCCGGTTTTGGAATAGCTTTTTTGCTTAGCTATAAATTTCAAGGAGTCTTATCAGTATATATAATTATTTGTTGTCAGTATGGACATATTCATATTAGGTATACTTACCTGGATTTGCTATTAATAGCCGCGGGGAAATCCAAGTAAAAAAGGGGGGTGTATCTTATGTATACCTTCATTAAGCATTAAAACTGTAGGGCTAATTTAACCAAAAGAGATTCCACTACTAAAGGGACTTTCAAAGTCGAGTCGCTTCTAATATCCCTAATTTTATACAAAAAAAGTCTTTAAGGCATAGAGCTTTCTCCGAAAACTTGATAAGTAGGACAACCGCTTTAGGAATAAAATGAAGTATCCGGCCTTACATACACTATATTGAGTATAGGGAACACTTTAATTAGATTAGAATGCAAAACTACTATTTCTAGAGTGACTCGTTTTTAACCGCATACCTGCCCTTACCCACATAGAATCCCTTCATATTGTAACTTATCATTTATTAAGTTATTTTTGGGTTTTTCCTTATAAAGGACCCCTTCTTTAGACAACTCCTCGTAAGGTAGTGCAATGGCTCCATATCTAATCTTGATAATTAATAATTCCAAGACTGTTTTTCTTGGAGAATTATGCAATTCTAATTACTTATAGAAGGAAGGAATTACTCTTAACTCTTGATACTAAGAATAGAAAGTTAGGGGTAGGCGCTTTGGTAATTTACTATATAAATTCAATGAAAATGGCATTCGGTAAATTTTATTAGAATCGACGCGAGACTCGTGGGTTCAAGTCACATCAAAACTAGAGCTGAACTTAAGAGCTCCTGTACAATCCGTTTTACAAAAAGGGAGCTTTATCCTTTTGAATTTTTTAAGCAAACTATAACTATGAAAATATACAGTTTCGGAACCATTAGCACATCTATGAGTAGAAAATAAATAACACTAAACAAATGCGCTTGTCAATTAGATGGGGGAACACTATAACTTAAAAGATTATCTACTATATATAAATTCATTTACTTTACAATTGAAAATTCTTTATTCTTATAATTGGCTTTATAAAGCTGTTGAAGTTCATTAGTTAGTTGTTAACCACTTATACTGAAACTACTTTACAGACTAAACAGACTAAGAAATGACCTGTTCATTAATGGGAGAGAAAAAAAGAAGAAAAATGACGGTCAGGCTAAGCCTTCCTTTACTACATAGTAAAGACTCTTATTACATACTAATACAACTCCTATACAATTCTTTCTCTATTTCTATTATATTCTATACCTAAGAAGAGTACTATATAATAGAATCTACTACAATAACTATAAGAATCCCCTCTGCAAGGTAGGTAATACAGAAAAGCTCCACAAGACAAATAACCAAACCCCAAGAAGCCTGGTATCCCCCTTAAGAAGAGTCTCTTTTTTAAGAAAAAGTTAAGATAGAGAATCCAAGTACAGGTATAGCTCTAGGGAAAAGCGTCGGGATACAGAGTCAAGCTGGGAAGGTTTTTTAGCTCTGAAGAAATTTCAAAGAGGGTCTGGAAACGGGTACAGGTCTAGAACTGGGTATGAAGTAGGCGGGTGCTTTTGCGTAAGTAGAATATTCAATATACTATATAAGTGCCTTAACCTCCTTTGGTACCCTTCAGTCGGTATCATTGACTAGACTCTGCACTATGAAGGCCTTATCCTCTTTTAACGATTAGAACAAGGAAGAAGAGGTTTTTTAAACAAGTAGTACAATCTAGAATAGAACTATCTAAAAAAAGACACCTAATAAAGAGTAAGGCATTCACTATAATAGATACTAGAAAACGATTCTCACCCCTATAATATAAAGAGTAGAAAAGGGCAACCGGCTCGTACAAACGCGAACTAAGCGCGCGGAACTTCATATATCATTTTGATACAAACACTCTTGTTTCACTTTATAAGGTTTTGTAACTATAGGGATTTGCCGACTTGAACCCTTACACTTCTGCTCTTTCCTTTTTATGATTTAACAATTACGGAAGCTCTATCTCGGCTACTTACGAATTCTCTCGAAAATATGTAATCTATTTCACAATCTCTTTATCTAAGTGATTCTGATTCCCCATTTTAGAGTTTGTATTTAGTTATAGAAAGGTTAGGAATTTCTAAGGTATTTTACTCTTATGAATCACATTAATTAAGAAAAAGATTCGAAGAAGTTCTTTCTAAGAGGTATAAGCTTCCAGTAACTCATTTGAGTCATTTCAAAATGAAAGGGCCTTGTTCTTTTGAATATAGATTCATTACCCTGAGTCCTTTTGTGGAAATCTCTGGGTAGATTGTAAAGTATTCGATTTAGTTAGGTTATGAAAGACAGGAAATGCAAAAACAATAAAAGTGTATGAAACACCTTTCAATTCAACACCAAAAGATTCTAAAGCATTCTTGACCAAATAGATAGAGTATATAGAACGTTCCTTTCGAAGAGAAGACTTATGCTTTACCAAATTTTGATCTCTTTTTCTGGAAGTTATAATAAAGAAACTTATGTTGTGTACGCAAAGCCTTCGATCTTAAAAATTTTTGGTTTAAGGAAAATGAGACAAATATTTAAAACTTACTACTAAACTCGGACCCTCTTGCGTTTCTGTACGGAAGTTTTTATAGTTTATCAACCCGAACATCTCTCTATAATTAATTAGACCTCGCAGTGCTCCTATAAACCCATAAGTCTTACTTGGCTACACTAGTACCTAAATCCTTTTTTAATTTCCAGTAATCCCATTCATACTCAGGAAAATCTCTTGTATTACTTATTCAAGTATACCCCGCCCACCTAAACCTTAAAATCCCTGTCTTTCATATTCTTTAAGTCCTCGCATAGTAGCTCAGAATTCCCTTTTATTAAGAAATCTGTACCTCTTTGAAACAACCTACCTCCACTCACTACCTACTCTATCATTTTCTACCTTGACCAAGCAAAACACTATGCAGGGCTAAGGGGTTTTCTTTACTTTAGTTGACTCTAAGGAAACCCCAAAATTCTTTACTTAACTATTGGCATTAACCCCTTTTAAGCCTCAGTACTCTTTAGTTAAGGAAACTCTTCTTCTTTTTTAGCTGCACCGGGAACAACCTTAGAGAGATTGGAAACAAAGGAACACAAAAAAACTCACTCAGATCTGTATCCCGGTCTGTATCTTTTTAGTACTCTCACAACTATACCCTACTTCTTTAGAGCTAGACCTATAACTTTGTAAGGGAGATACCTTTCTTATTAGCCTTCTTGTTGTAGTGTAGCTAGAATTCCCTGTACCTATCCCATTGTAATAAGGAAGAATAGGAACTAGTATCTCTATCTTTTTTGTTAGTTATTAGAGAGTTATGTCATTTTAGTATAATAGATATATAATAGGAGTGTGTAGTAATAGACATATACACTAGGACAACACTTCATAAGCCCCTTTTTATCTTTGTAGCTTTCTTTGTAATACCTGTACCCCTGCTGCCTTTTAAAAGAATGATATTCCTTGACTTGTTTACTCTTGCCGAAGCCCCTATATCTGAAAAGAATCCAGTATAATTTTGAGTGTATAGTGTATCTAGAGTTTTTTGGTACGGATTTCTCTCTTAATTAGGATACCAGCGGATCCGTTTAGGTATAAGACTTTCCTCGGGTAAAGCGCCCCCTTATACTATATAAGTTTATACCCTCTCTCTAGGAGTAACAACTAACTAGCAAGAGATTTTACTAGGATTCAAATTTGAGTTTTAATCTACTTTATTAAAAAGATTCCATACTTTTTGTTAAAATATTGGTCTTTTCTTAAATACTTTCTGGTACGAGACTTCTTATCTATCTCTTATATATGTAGGCAAATTTGTTTTTATTCAGTTAGCATTCTATAAATGAGTTTCCTTGCTACAATTTTCATTTCGTACTTAGTCCTCTGACTTCTCTTTTGTAGAACTAAATCCTAACACAGGCCTGCTAGTTTTGGTATTTAAAGATATTTAATAATGTCCTTTTCATAAGTTTATTCTGATTAGGATGTGGAATATAGAATATTCAAAATAACAAAGTGCTCATATAATAAATAATAGTAGGTCCTCCTTTACTTACTGTAAACCAGATCCATATAAAGTAAAATGACTTTGTCAGAGGTCAATCTTTTTAACTCGTATTAGTAAGTCTCCAAAAATTCTTTATGGATTCCTGTTACTAGCACGGATAAAGGAATTCTTCTCCTGTGCCATTTATAGTATTCTATCAGAGGACTTGCCAAGGAGCTTTTCTTAGAAAAAAGAGCAACCCCGCCTACATCAAAAAACTTTACAACTTAAACTTTATAGACCCTGCAGCCGGGATCCTATCGCCACCTCTTAAATAAGATTCGCGAAATGAATTACAAAAAGTAAACTTATAAAGCACAAGCGTAACTAGTAAAACCTAGCCTATTGTAGATCTAACATCAAAACTCAAGGCTCTACTAATTGAAGTAAGGTACTCTTCCTTAGCTACGTTTTTCAGTAAATTAAAAAGGGCAGTTCGGAATTGGTTTAGAAAATGAAGGACTCTTATACTCCTAACGGCAACCAAATTACGACGCTGCCGCCTAATATACTAAGTATTGCGATCAAAACAGTAGACCTAAACAAGGTCAAAAGTTCTCTTATATCTAAATTTCTGTAGGACACCCTTGTGTAAAAGATTAGATAACTAAACCCAGGTTCTGCCATCTCGAACTCTCCCCTTCCAAAAAAGGGAGCTCCTTGTGTTTATAGTGTCTCAAAAGGAGTTAAAAAATGTATCGAGTTAAGAGTTCTTATTATTTACAAATAGAAATTTTGTGTCAGTTATACATTAGCTTTACTATACTTTTTTATAAGTTGGAATAGGAAGAGACAAAAGGCAAGAGGTTATAGGTTACTTATACTACGGAAACTAGGACTCTATTAGAAAGAAAGGACTGAACTCTACATTAAGCTTCTAAAAAAAGAATTTTAGAAAGAATACCCTAGAAGTATTTATACCTGGAATTTACCTTGTAGTAACCTACATAACTAAAGAATAAATTATTAATTAAAAGAGGTAAAGACTTGAGCTGAAGAAGCGCTCTTTGAATAATCAAGTATATTTTTCCTTTTTTAGGTCCTTTAAAAATTCGTGAGAACAGGTGCTTTATGAATTGTTACGAAGTAGTGCTTCTTTCGAGGGAAACTCAAAATATTACATTACAAATTATAGCTAACTAAATAAACGGACCGGGCCTACTAACGCATATATCAGAATCGTCACTGAAATAGGAAGCCCGAGAACCTCTTATTAGATACACAAGGATCCCCTCGACACTTATATAACGAGCCCCTTTTCTAATATTTAGCTTTCTCTGCAAAACTCTAGATAGATTTACAAAACTTGACTTTTTTCGATAAAGCCTTTTTCAATTTATAATACTGTTATGGAAAAGCTTGCGAGTAAATCTTATGTGGAGGACTTAAAACCCTTATCCTAGTGGTTTTCGAACTTTGTTTACCTTTTTTAGAATGGTCATAGTTTTCGTTCTTTGTTTAGCTTGGTGCTATAATTTGTATAAAATATCCTGATGTTAACTATAGTTTAACAGCTGCGCGTTCCTAGGAATTCTAAAGTAAAGAAAAAAAGAACTAGAAAAACATTTGGGTAAACAATCTTCTCATAGATAAAGAGCAAAACCATAAAGCTTAGCTAAGGATAAGGGCTGCTTTTTTAAAGGTTCACTCATAGGAAAGGAAGACATTAATAAGGAATAAATTGAAGGGTCGGTATAATTGCACCTGCCTCTTAGCTTGACTTCATAAACCATGTTTCACAAATGTCATGTACCTATGTCTAAGAAACTAAGTTTTTGCCTAGGAAAGACCCCGCCTATATAGGGTATAGGAAGTTTAACACCTTTAAACCAGGAAAAGTAAAAAGTAGGCTTTCTATTATCTATAGAAATATACAGACTCAACATATTTGCCAAAAATCATAATGGGTTTTTTTACTGTGTTTTTTCAAACAATGTACTAGACCCTAGTTCAACAAGAAATAGAAATTGAATGAATTCAATAGACATAGCATCATGAGAATTTTCTGTTTAATAAATATCATTCCCGATAAAAGTATAGACTATATAAGAATAGCACGGTTAGATCTTGGATCCTTTTTCGACAAGAATCACTAGAACCAAGGACATCTCTCTAAAAGACCCCCCATTAACATCTCGACCGGAAACCCAAGCTATTTTTAAAAACTTGCAGGAATTCCTATGTTATTGCCTTCCTCCACTACAGTGAAGAAGGACTCTTTCCTATTCCTATTAAGGCTCAACCCTCGTTAACGATAAGAACAAAAGACAGGAGGGCTATCCCTTAAATGAAGTAGTACTACCTATTCCAATAAAACCTATTACTATATTAATTATACTGTTTATAATATAAGCAATCCTACAAAAGTCCCCTTCTCCAGTACGGAAGATTTGTTATTAAATTACATTCTTATTCCCGAACTCTTTAGTATTAGATTAGCCCGTATTACTATTAAATGTTCAGCCAAGTATTAGCAGGTATTCGGCAGAAGTCCCTGCCAGCAACTTTTTTATAGTATGAAGCTTTTTGTATACTCAAGCAGATGATAACTAGTATAACAAGGTAAACTAAAGAATATCTTACTCTCCGTTTCCTCAATTTCTAAACAAATCTTATAGACTCGAGTGTAAAAAAACAATACAAGTACATAGCTATAAAGCTATGTATACTCCACTGAGAGTAAATTACCCATGTATCCTATATTAAAATAACCCAAAGTTTGTTTTATACATTTTGATGTTTTTTCTATCCCATTATAAATGACTCAAGTAGGAGTTTAGTGTCCTATGTCTGCTGCAGGGTATTTACTTAGTTCCACCTTTGTGGGCCTATTCCCTAGCGAGTGCCCTACCTGATCCCTATTTAATACTCACTATTGGCGCAGTAATATCAGGAACTCCAGAGGAGATTAAAACCCCTGGATAATTGTTCGACCATAACCTATAAGCAAAACTAAGAACTAATAGGTAACTCCTTACTTTATAAATTCCCTCAAATTCCTTAGCTCTATACTTGTCTTTACCGAAAAACAAAAGCTTTGGCTTCACCCCTGTTAACAGAGCCCTGAAAACTCGAAATATCAATGCAAAACAGAAAAGGAATTCTCTAAAAGTTCAGGACTTTCTATACGGCGGATTCCCGTGAATAAAGTCTATAACTTAACAACAGGAAAACAAGATTCTTTACTTCTTTTTCTTCACTATGACTTTAGGAAGATTCTGAACTCCAACTGAACTTACAAAAATCCTAATACAAGAGGTAAAATATAAGCAGATACCATACTCTTTCTTATCTGATGGGCACTAACGAGAACTTAGGAACCAGATCCAACAAAATAAAAAGTAGACGACTAATAGTAGCCAAAACTTCCTTTGGCCTTGGAGGAATAGTACTAATAAGCTTATAAATAGTGTAAGGATTCCTGATAGAAAATGACTTCCAAGCGATTCCGTTATGGAGCGAGTCAGGAATTTAGATAGCATAAAAAAGGAAGTATTATCCAAGAAGTTTCATTTTAGGATTAAAGTCTAAGAGAATTCTAAAGCTAAAAGAATTTTGGGGGTATCGCGTATTTTAGATTTTATAAAGAAATTTGAAATTAAGTCGGGAAATAGTTCAATAAGGAAGATTTTCTCTTTAGTAGCTTTTTATTGGTTATACTTCGTTTGTACGGTATCTTGAACTACGCTGTCAGTGTCTTCCGCTTAAGGAAGGCTCTTGTGTGCAGGGTACAGGAAATTCCAAGGAAGGCACCGTTCTTATAGTCGTCCTACATTTTCATTTTGTAAGACCGGCACCAGGAACTAGAGAATCTAAGAACTTTTTTGGCTTTTCCAAGAGGGGAGCGCTGAAGGGACCCCTTTTTGAGATTAAAAGGATCCCTTACAAGTAACCCACCGAAAGCAAGTAAAAGTATTGGAAATCCAGATATAAACTACCCAACAACTCGGGACCCTACAAGCATCTGTTAAAACAAGTTGCTTCCGGCCGGAAAGGCATAGGTTCAAGACGTGTTACCCTTGTTGTAAACTCCTAGATAGAAATCTTACCCACCTGTACACGCAGGTTTTTTGGAATTGCAAAATTAGGATACCCTATTTCACACACACTTAAGTGAAAGTGTTTGATTTAAATTCCGCTAGCGTCTAAGGCGGATCAAATAGTACCACTAGGAGTAAAAAAATAAGGGGGGCTCCTAAAAAGAGTAAGCCGAGGGCTTGTTTGTAATATAAGGCACAACGCTAAAAAAATCTCCTCGAACTTTCCATTCCTACAGGTACTTCTGGACGTATAAGTCTAAAACTAAGAAAAGGTCCTTTAAGATTCGATCTTAAGCAGTAAGAGGACTCTACATCGATACCTTGTTATCCTAGGATCTCCCGTGGGATATTAACATAACACCCAGCGAAGTGAAGTACTGTAATTTCCTAAATGGGGCACTACTTCCTTTTTGTAAAGGCAAAAGACTCTCCATTTCGTGTAACCAAAGCTACAACGTCTTTATAAATAAGTAAAGAAAACTTCGGATAAAGATTTTTGTTTGAGAATACTGCTAGGGATTCCGGAATTCCCGCGCTCTTCATTTGCTGGAGCCTAACCTCTTGTCTCTTCAGAGAGTGTTAAAATCTTACTTTCAATGTGTTAGTTTAGCTGCTTTTATATCGCATTTCTAATTTCTAATTAGTTACAGAGTCCAACCCTGTTCTTTAGGGTTAATAATTGATTTAAGTATTCCACTTAGGTTAGGGTGAGTAAGAAGTAGGAGGCTTTAGAGCAAAAGTAAAGGCTTATAAAGTTGTAAACCGTGAGAATAATTGTGATAGTTAGATTCTCTAAGCGGATGCCCTAAGGGCGGGCAAACGCTATTGTGACAGCCCTGTTTATAGGATATAAAAGCCGGTAGTAAAGTAAGTAAACCTCTTATTCTAAAATATAAGCTATAAATTTCCTCGGGAGTATAAGAATAACAATTAAACTTTGTTTTGTAGGGGGATCTCTTCTAGAGCAGGGCTTTTACTGAGCTATGAGTACGTTTTTTATAATTATAAGGGGTCAAAAAGGGAGACCTTTGTTAGGACTTCGTACCTTGCTTGTAGAAAAACCCCTTAGAGCTAGAATCCTTTTAAGAGTTTCGCACACCCTTTATACTGAAGCAACTTCATTGTATATAATATTCACCTTTAGCAGCATAGAGATTTCCTCACGCAAGTATCTCGTTTCTACTACAGGACTTGGTAAACCCTGTATCAGAAAGGTGCTCTGAAAATACATAAAAATCTCGTAATATGCCTTACTAAAGGAAAAGCTCTAATTCGCGTAAGTTCCATGGCTAGCTTCTTTTCTTATTTTTCTATCTTTACAAGGAATTAGTACGATTTCCTAAAGCAAGGGACGAATGCTGGCAACATTCCTCTTTTGTCAAAGGAAAGTTTTTTACTTTCTTACTCTTCAACTTTGGTTGCCTTTGTGTTATGCGTTTTAGTTTACAGTATTAGTTTGTACAAAATTCTGACACCACAAATATATTGACAAGTTAAGTTCTTTCAACTTCCCGAGTGAGTTAAGTTTCTAGAATTTCCATGAGATGGGTTGAAGACCTGTTTTCGTCCCATTTCTATGCTGTCGCCACACAGGGGGTACTGGACTTTTTTTAAGACTTTCCGTCAGTCGTAGGTTCAACTCCTGTTCATAGTCTTAAATATTAACTGTCGCTTAGTCTTCCTTTTTTCGATAGCCTAATTCTGTAGAAAATTTTTTATAGCCTGGCCTATCTCCCTTAGCTATACTCTTACGGATCTTACTGTTGGTATTCCTATTCTCTTAATCTTAAAAAGGGAGCTCTTTTTTAAGAGCTAAATACTCTTACGCGCCTTACCTATACTATTAGCTATAACTTTCTGAGTTGTAATCCTCTTTTGTATCCTATGAACTATACCTTTCCTCTTAGCTATACCCCTCCTGAATATAGTACAACTCTAACAACCCTAAGGGCACCTTTTAGAATTCTGATACGCATGCATTCTCTATTCTTTCTGCAAGCAAACAAGTTTAGACTCTCCTTATCTTTTGGGCCCTCTTGCTAACTACTAAAAGGAAAACCTCTTTTATAAATTAAAGCAAATTCAAATTGCCTTTTGCCTTTGGGTACCCCCGGAAAAGCTCTATGAAGGCCTCCCTATATATATTTGAGGGTAATTTTTAGATAAGTTTTATTACATACTAAACTTAAAAGGTTTAGCAAAAAGGGGAACTGGCATTTCTTGTTAACTTTAGGAGCTATTAAGCACCTTTTTAAGTATACTTTATTACCGCGGACAGTACTAAAAAAAATTCCTAAATTCAGAAGGAAGAGTAATTTAGAAATAAAGTTTTGCAAGAGTTATAAGTAGGTGGAGCACAGGACTTGCTGCTATATAGCAGATATTTTGTTAGTATAAATTAAAATAAACTTGGTTTAAAAGTATAAAATTAACTATATCATGAACATGCGTGCAATTCGAGTGTTAGTATATCTTAAATACAGAAAAATGTTTTTATAGTATGTACGAAGTTGTCTAAGCTCTTTTCTTTAGTTAACTCTACAAAAATGCTTTAAGACCCTTCTACCGCGAAATTTCCTATGCAAAATCAATCGAGTAAACCGGATTTCATATTCTGCAACTAACTTTGCCATATTTACAAGCACCAAGGTCAATGAAGCGAATGTCATTTTTGGCGGACTTTCTATGTTTTTGTTTATGCAAGGTTTAGTCCTTTACAATTACAGATTTATTCAAGGGTTTTTTCCGAAATCTAGTGTTATTAGGTGGAGGTTTGCTAAATTCTACTCTATTACTATAAAACCTAAAAAAGGGGGTATCAACAAGGACTTGAAGCGGGCATTTTTTGAGTATACTTGATTAGTGTTCCTTGTAAATGAGCATATAGAGTGGGTTTTAAAAAAGTAGAATGTGAGTAGTGGAGTCCTTGAAAATCTTTTATTTTGCCAGGGGATCCCATAATATAAATCAAAAGCCGTTTCCATGTGTACGTAATTGGGTCCGCCCTGCCGCAGCTCGGTTTGGTCCTATTTATAATTTTCGGTATTTGGCACCTTTGTACGCTAATTAGGAAAACCAGATATTCGAGGGGTGTATGAAGCCTCTTAAAAATCCGGTATGGTATACGAGGGCTCACGACCAGTCACTGAACATTTTTAATTTATACGAATACTCGCAAAGGAGTACACACAGATAATAGAACTTTCGAACTAAGGGAGAATTTTTCTATTTAAATTCCCTTTAGAAATAAAAGACTTTTTTAAGTCTTGTCCAGCGATTGGGTTGAACCCCGAACTTCAATAAACAAGACTTAGACTTAGGTGCTGCATGCGCGTGACTTATAAAACTATGCGGGTGCCTAAAATCTAGCTCGAGATTCGGCTCTAATTAGGGTTGTTACTTGCTTGGTCTCTTTCAAGGAAACTCGGCTCTTTCTTTTATCAGTATAGTTTATGCTTTCGGAGTGGAATTTATCAAGTAGCAGGCATTTACACCGAGTAACACATATATAGCAGTCAAACTTATTCTCAGAACAGAAATTTGCTTCTATGCTAAAAATTTCATATGAGTCTTGTGTGTTAGATCTGTTTTGTTTTTCTTTATTCCTTTTTATAGTCTGCTTTCACTAAAAAAAGCATTCTTTATTAAGGTATACCAGGGTTCTAGCAATACAACCAAAGTCAAGTATTTTGATTTTAAAGTCATATGTGAAAACTAACTTAACTGCTTTTATGCTCCTTGTTACTGCTATAGGGGGGCTCTATACTCCGAGAAATTCTTATCTTAAACCAGGGCTCTACGCTTCCATCTCCAATCCAAATCTTAGGCTTAGTTAATCTAGTCTAGTAAGTCAGCAGGCATAAGGACTTCAATCAAATTGATATTCTAATTTAGTATAATTCTTTCCTGTCATGAGCCTACCTTTAATTAAATCAAGGTGAAATTAATACAGTTATTAAGTCACTTATCTTTCTCCCTTTTTTCGTAGGTTCAAAGGCATCGGTTGGCTGAAACAAGCAAAAGAATACAACAACCAGAGAGAGCAAGATCACAATACCAATATAAATGGTGAGGATAAAAAAGTAGTCATGGTAAAGGTCAAGAAAAAGGATTAGGGAAAGAAGAACTAAGCAAGAGTAGAACCCCTGTGTTTAGAAATATGTATCGACAACCCGGAGAAGTTTAGAAGGTTTAAACAATATTATTAAGAGAGAG
>JAYMTL010000126.1:0-57060 GCA_036897445.1 Pelargonium tetragonum | reverse complement strand
GTTTACCCAGTTAATAGAAGACTTTTTGGTATAATGTTAGGGGTTTCCTAGCTAATGGACTTGAACCTGTGTCACTAATGTTGAAATGACTTCGGGTCTACTACTTAAATTTTTGTTGTCATTTGTCCAGAACTATCCAAGCTATGCTATACCGGCTAGGTATAGTTTCTAGATAATAAAGAAATTTCTTTCTATCAAAGGAATTCTTATTAACCCCAATTACTGCAATATCCTTTTTTAGCAGTTCAGCACCCGGAAGATTTTGGATTCCTAAATAACATGTACTAAAAGCTTTGAACTTCAAATTCTCGAAACTTTTAAGTTTAATACACACAGATACAGGTACTGAAAAACTTACTTTTAAGGATTTTATTATATATAGGGGTTTTCCTTGTAGCTATGAGCTTCGTCTTTAGATTGTATAATACAGGAATTGCACTTAAAAAATAACATTTCATAAGTTCATAATAGGATACCTAAAAACCCTGTAAACTTTAGAGAATGTTTCTATACTTTTGTAATGTAACATTAAGAGTAAATGAAGTACATCCCTTTATTCCGTAGAGCATTCTATTGCTTAAATTCTTGCATACAGTTTTGTTAAGGGTTATTAAAAAAGGATAACCTAGTATCAAAAAGAAACTGAGGTTACTACTCTGCTTAGGAGCAAAAGCATAAATTAAAACTTATCCGTGCTAAGGATTTCTATATCTTAAAATACCCTTATCCAGTTTAGGAGGGGCTGTTCTATTGTATTCTAATACAAATACAAAAAAGATAAGAATTTTATAGTAATAATACGTGAGTGGATCTAACTCAGTAGAGAACTCACCCGTATAGGGTCCTATTAAGAAAAGGGCTTCTCTTGACCGAATAATAGCCCAGCTTAGTATAGAAACCGCTATAAAAGCAAATAGGATAACTTATAAAGCAAGCTAAACTAGAGAAACTCTCGTCTTTTTCTATATTCACAAGTTTTTGACTAAAAAGTCCTTATAAGCTAATAAGTAGGAAAAGCCTAGACTTTACCAAGTCTCAATCAAATTTATTCCTGCACTTTTCTTTTTGCCAGAAATCCCTTTCTTTGAAATGAAAGTACTCCGCCCAAAGGGTATGCTCTAAATTAAACTTATATGTTAGCACCAAACAATTTTGTTAAAGCAATTTTAACATTTGAGACGCATCCTTTACATCAATACCGCCTGGAAACCCAGCCTTAGTACAAGAAAAGTACAAAAGAATTGAAAATTCGCACCACTACCACAAGAGTCGCCTAAGCGTTTAAATAGAAATAGAGAAAACCTGTATAAATTTGAGTATAGTATAGAGTTGCCTTATATCTGACCCGCTCTCTATATCTCCTCAAAAATCAAAAAGCTGCCTTGGAAAGACCCAGGTTTCACTCTATTTGGGGAAGGGCTTCTAGGTCTCACACAAGCAATGTAAGTATTTCGGCTGAAACAAATTTAGGAGATTACTACTTCTAAGTTAGAACTCAAAACAGGGTCCCCCAGCTTCACCAAAAGCAGAAAAATTCTATTAGTCAGCCTCTTTAAGTTTAAGAAAAGACCGGGAAAGTTCTAAACAATTTTAAAGTCTGGTAAGTACACAAAAAATCTATGAAGTACGGTATCTCTCAGGGATTCTCTACACCAATATGTTTCTAAGGGTTGCGTTATATTTCCAAAAATATTTACTAGAAAATGCTCAACTTCGTATAAACTCTAAGTATCTTTCTATTTGAAAAATGACTGAAGTAAACTTTTTTCTCCGAAACCCTATTTGGATTAATTAAAAGGTATATAATTAAGTAGTTTTGGCAGTTAGCATACTCTGAGACTGAGAAAAAAGAAAGATAATCTAAGTACAAGGCCTAATAATTTATGTAAAACCTAGAGATTGATAACTAACTCTGTAAATAAACTTCTTTTTGAAGCCCACTTAACTTAGGAAAAACGAAACTATGCGTGTTTTGGGATTTTCAGATTAACTTATACTTTTATGACTAGGACTTGTAAGAAGTGAAGAATTTAGAGTATACCAAACTCTGACAAATACTCCTCATTTTTGTTTTGCTTCGTGGGGTTTAATATTGATTTAAAGTTAGTAGTACTTAGTTGAGACTTTTACCTTCTCTAAGCTGAGGGAGTTACTCTTTGAAAAACAAAAGGGGGAAGCCCCGGATTTTCAAAATAATTAAGGGTAGCAAATTACAAGAACCTTTTATCAGTTTTAATTCCTCTTAATTTACTTTGCTTTACATGTCAATTAGAAATACTTGTTGTGTCATTCATAGGAGCACATAATTCACAGGATCATTTTTATTTCGAGTGGCAACGGAAGAAAAAAAAGGTCTATCCACATTTTTTTAGATTTTTTTTATTATATACTACCCATACCCGTGAAAATACTTGAGTAATTTATCTTTTGTTCAGTACGAGACCCTACCCTCTTTAAGTTTTTTATAACTCTATTTCAACTTCGTGAAAGCACTAGCTATTAGAGGAAGTTCAGGAATACGCCTATTATATTAGGAGGAAAAATCCTATTTAATAATACATAAAATTCTAATCTAAATTGGTGGCATATCGGCGGGTATCTACAGGAATTTAGAGCATCTCAGTCAAAAAGAGTCCATATGCACATCAATCAAAGCCCTTACCCTCTCTTTTTGAAGAATCCCTCAATGAAATTTGACTGACGGATACAAATTTTAGCTTACCCTGCAAGCAGGAATTCCTTATAGTTTTGTATCTCGAGCTGCCCCTATTTAAAGGAAGTTTCCCTTTTGAAGCAAATCCCTTGTATTAACAAAGGGGCTCCCTGTATTGTGATAATTCTTTTACTTAGGGGTTTATATCGTAAAAGTTTACTACTATATGGTGAGGTACTTTAAAGGTATATTAAAACCGGACGTCTTCTCTTAATATACGACATTTTGGCATTCAAAAACTTTGAAGCACGCAAATTGTTAGCTAAAGGTATATGGGATAATTTTTGATTCAACGATGAGAATAAAGGCAACTTACTTACTTATCCGTGTATAAATTTTAAAGTGTATCTCACATTTCAAAGTTCTCTAACTTAGAGCTTAACTAAAAAGTACTAAAGGTAGGCATCTCCTATGGGGTTTTCCTAACTTTGAGTGTCGGTTTTAACGGGATACAAGCAATCTTAAATTGTTTACTTTTTTTACTAGACTATCTATAATATACATTACCTCGTGTTCTGTTAATAATGTAATGTAGGACAGTAAATAGAGACTAAGTTAAGGGAATACCTATAAGAGGAGTACCGGCTGCAACAAGAGGACTCCTAGGAAAGGCATATCTCCTAAGAAAGTTAGGGTGTAGAGTAAGGTAATGCAATTAAGAAAGCTATAGGTATTTTAACGCGGGAGGAACGGAAGAGTAATAACGTTATAGATGGGTAGAGTGATTCTAAGGGGGATACTCAAGGGTAACAAATAAAGGGCTTTTTGTTCGTGTAGTGACTCTCTTAGGAAGGTATAAGTTGGTTTTCTAATTATCTAATTAGAAGACGCTAATAAAATGGAGTAGAAGTCTCTAACTCGATGACTCCTAGGCAAACTAGTCCAGAAATTTCTATCTCAAGATCAGTCCTGCAAGAGATTGAAGCTACTAAATACTCTTCATTTTACGGGGTTAGCACCGCCTGTTCTAAACTTTTAACCTAGTTAAATCTTGTATCGTAAGGCAAGTAAGGAAAACGTTATCCATGCTATGTACCAGACCTCTAGTACTACTTGTTGACCAGTTGAGAGGTATTCATTTCTTACTTATGGATACCCTACTTTGACTCGGGAGTACCTAATGTTCCTATGTATAGTGAAATCTTTCTAAGGAAAAACTTCTAAACTAGCTTTGCTTTAAGGTGGGAAGGACTCCTATCCATTCTTCCTGGGCATTTCCTTTCTATAGAAGCTACGCGAACAAAGGAGAACTCGATTGAATACCTACTAGTCCGGAAATAGATCAGTTACTCATTAGAGTGTCTAGTTTTTTATTTTAATGGGTCCTAGGCTTTGGCTATAATATTTATGGAACTTCATATATTTAGAGTGTAGTTGAAAGGGCATTTAGTCTTTACTATTTCGAACAAAAAGCTTACTACGTTGAGGAAACGCTTTGTATAAGGCTAGAGAGCCCCCGTAAAGAGAGGGATATTGGCGATAGTTTTCACTTAAGCGAGTCCGATAAAGGGGGTCCCTAGGCATTTTTCTATATATAGATTTACTCCAGGAAAGCTGTACCAAGAGTGGGTTAAAATAAAGTCAAATCAATAAATTCTGCCCTATAGTTGTAACCCAAGCGGGTATCCTTATGCAAATTTAGAAGTAGAAGTAAGGTAGTTTTTTTGTTATGAAACCCCATAAGTAAAATAGTAAGGCACGATAGCTGCAGGGTACTCATAGATTAAATAGATTAAAGCGTTTTACTGGAAATCTTGGATTAGAGAACCAAATTCCACTTGATTTGATATAGATAACACGAAAAAGAAAAATGAGGATCAGATCAGGAAGCCTTCTTGAAAAGATGCGGTTCCAAAAAAGAGTATATAGTGTAGGTTAGTTCAAGTGAGCTTTTCTCGGAAGTTATAAAGAAGGCAATCCCTTTTTTAGGTACGGAATTGCAGTTCAAAAGGTACTTAAAAGGGTTTTATTAGCAAATCTTTTTAGTACCATAAAGCATTCCTGAGACAAGAAACTCTTCCTTAAGTATTAGAAATTTCGTTGTTATACGTCAGAAAAATGCCCCGAAATCCCTAGGGGTTAGGCCTATTCTAAGTTTATACACATTATACCCTTTAACAGGGCACCTTTGATTTTAAATGCGGAGCTTTCCTAACTGGGTATTCTTAAAGCAAAGGCTCCTTTATTTTATTCGGCCAGTACGCATAACTTTGGAAGAATTTTTGCATCTATTTTAAGCTATAAGCTATAAAGTCAACAGCCTCTACTTTTGAACTTTTTGGGCATCCAATTTCTTCAGTTTTCGTAATTCTAAAACGTAAAATTGAGTTTAGTAGCAGTTTCTGATTTAACAAGGAGCCCTGGAGAAGCTTTAATTAATAAGGGCAACCTTCTTTACTACCTCGATTACTTAGAATTACCTGAGACAAAACGGAGTTAATTTTCTACCGAGCCTTTAACTTTAAGAGGGCCCTGCTTCAATGTATTTTCCCCTCTAAGCCGCGAGCCTCCTCCAAAATCCCTGGGAAATGCGAATTCAGACATACAAAAAATCAAGTAGTAAATCCGCTCTTGTCCCTTTTTGAGATTCGAGAGTTTTTGAAGGTTTTAATAAAATAAAAAGGGTAAACAAGTTTAGTTTTTCTTTGTTCTTTGCTTTTAGAGTCATTAGGATTTTACATTGCGGTGCGGATTTCTTCTAGAATTCCTTGACAGTTCAATAAAGAAAAGGGGCTCATTTCGCAGTAAAGGGCTTTAGATAGAGATCCTTTTTTAGATTACCTGATTTTCTTTATAGTAAAAAACCAAGAGGCTAGTAGCTTAGGGTTCTGTTTCGTAACTTTTAATCAAGGGCTCCCCCGGAATTCTTATAGCTAAGTTAGCGTTTAAAAATTGCCGGAACTGCTTAACTTAACATGAGCTTTTAAAATGTATATAATATAATAGGGAGTTTCCCGAGGAGTTTAGTACTCAAATTCCGGCTTTAAGGTCCTGATTAGGGGCTGTATACTAATAAAGTAGAGTAGAACTTTAGGTAGTATTTTTCGTTGATCAAGAAATATACTAATCGTAGATTTTAGTATAACGAGCATATTAAGGGATTTATTATAGGGTATCTGGAAGCCCCTTACATGGCGGTGGGGTTGGTCCTTGCCTTTGTGTACTGCAATTAATGCCCCTTTTCAGGAAGCTTTACTTTAATAGAAGTAGAATTCCGGTAATTAGAAAAAGAGTTCCATGTAATTAAACCTTAGATTTCCTTGATTTTCTTGATGCTTTGGAGGTAGAGTTGAATATTTCGAGTTATTGTAAGGCAAATCCTAGCCGTATAAAAGGGAAAAGTCAAAATTTTTGAGCTTCTTTTGCTCTATGTGTAAGTACAGGCAGGGTTTGTTGGTTTAGTGAAACAGAGGGCTCACAGTACTCTTCTAAATACCCCGGTTAGAGTGAGGAAGAAGTCCTATAGGGAAAATTCTCCCATAAGATCTTTCTAGTTCTAGCTTACTTGCCTTATTCTTGATTTTATGTTTCTAGGTTGTATTCAGTGTGACCCAATTAGTTCAATTTCAGTTTCTTAGATCCAAGTTAGCTTCGTAAGTAACTTAGTGGCATTCCCCATGAATAGGCCCTAATAAAATCTTCCTTACAATTCACACTTTATTTCCTAGCTATTCTTTTGCGTTCTTAAAGTTTAAGGAATATACTTGTTCTACTAGTTGTCGTGCAGTTAATTACGATATACTTTGCTTGTGGTATGCAGTGCCCTTTCACTATGGTTTTTCATTGAATTAGTTACTTATAAGTCTTTTTATAGCTTAGAGCCCTTATCTCCTGCTATTTTGATCCTTCTATTTAAGAGTGCATTTCATTCACGAGTTTCTCTTGTGAAAGAGGAGTCCTTGTTTTTTGTTCTACTCAAGTGAGATTTTTACAAGAGGTTTTTAAACTCCGTATTATGTGAAAACAATACAAAACAAAAAGGAGTCTTATTCTTACCATTGTATATTCACCGGTTGTTAAGGTTCCTTGTTCTTATCTGCTTATCTGGAGGGAACCCTTCATTATCCATATATTATGGAATCCTTGGAGTCCCTGGGATATTCTATAAGAGCTTTGGAAGTGTACTAAAATTGAGTATATCGGCAGACCTCGTATAAAGTTCCCCCTTATCAACAACATGTTCATTATACTAAGTATAAGTGCCGAATGAATCACCTATAATAGACATACTTATTTCCTGCCTTAAAATAAAGCTCTAGTTAAATTAAACTTAAGTACTATCCGCTACACTCCTCTGTTGGTTAAATCAAAGCAGCCCATACCCGACGTGACAAAGGTTCAAGCCTATTCAAAATAACTAGAATTTTTTACACCATCATCAAAGTATATGATATAACGAGTTCTGGCAATTTAGCCTTCTAAGGTATTTTCCGAAGAAGTTTGTTTAATAGGGTGTCACCTTGTTACTCTGTGGTATAACATTTCGTATTAATTGAATTTTAACCGATCATTTAGGAAATCTTGGATTACTTTGAACTCGAAACTTCTTAGCTTTATTCACAGTTTATATATGATTCTCGTACTAAGATATCTCCTGAGTGGAAAAAACTTTTTGCTACCTGCTATTTTCATAACATTTTTTTATTTTAATTAATCCAAAAGGAATCCCCTTCAAAATGAAGTACTTATATAACAATTAAGGTATAATCACTCCTGTATACTTTCCAATGTAGTAAAGTGTCATTTTATGGAGTATAGCCAGGCGGTAAGGCACCCTTGGTTTTTGAAAACAAAGCTAAGAAACCCCCTTTATTAGGAGTTTGCCCAGATCAGTTCTGAATCCTTCAAACAAAGAGTTGCGGGTGTCCCTAGAAAAGTTTTTCTAAAGGGTCAAGTATTTTAAAACCCTTTTTCGGGAGGAAACCCGACGAGATTCTCTTTATTTAAACGTGAATTATTTTAGTTTAGATATTTTAAAGACAAAGTAAGAAAAGTAAAAGGTAACTGCAAGCAGGATCATCTAGAGCGGTAACCCCGCAAATACACTAAAGGTTTCTTTTGCGTCCAGAAGCCGAGCTAGTATAAAACTTAATTGTAAGGCAGATGACTGCTTATGCAAAACCAAAAATCTTTAACATATCGACTCCTCTTAAATAAGTTAAGTTCCCATTGTAAGCCTATTAGATACACAACTAAAGAAAAGGAATTTTACTAAAGGTTTAGTTTTTATAAGACTCCTTTCCCAAGCGGATTTTTAAGAAATTTGTAACTTTATGTATGATTATGTGCTTTTTTGAAAATGCGGATTCATAGATCTACAAAACTTTGACTAGACTAGGACTTCTAAATTTATAGATATAGGGCCTCCCACTAAGCTCCTCTTTAACTATTCAATAACTATCATCTTAGTCATTGCAATTAAAAAAAGGGTTTCTAATAGAATTTTCCATAAAAAACCAGGTACTTAAACGTACCTTAAAAAGGAATTATATGGGTTCCCGTTATAAGGCATTTCCTTTTATTGGCGATATTTTAAATATTAAACTCTACTTTTACAACCAACTTGAGTAGGCTCTTGCTAGTTTCGTTTTTCGAGGGGACTCCTGTTAACACAAGGCTACGAAAGTAACCTCTAAAAGAAAAATCTCCTGTAGGTTAAGGGAAAGTGGCGTAGATTTAATACTCGGAACACTAAATTCTATTAAAAGAGCGTCTTGCTCTTACACATGCTAAGAAATTTTTCCGCTTTTTCGCATTAAAGTTTATCATATCTCCTATGCCTTTACTTACTTTTTTCATCAAAACTTATTTCTTTGAATAGTAAAAGGTTAGATTCTTTGTGTTACTTTGCTAAATTTTATAACTTTTAGTGGGGATAATCCGCGGAGCGAAGGGTTTATTTTCGTTTAATAAAACCCAAGCCTCCTTAAAAATTAGGCTTCTGGATACTGCGAAGCTTTTTTTGCTATTCCCAGCGTTTGTAAATCTGTAATTTATAACAAAGGGGATTTTTTTCAATTATAACTATATTTGAAAAGATCCCTTTTCTTTTCTACAAGAACCTTAGTAGAAGTCTTATATTAGAAGTCTTATATTACAGGAATCCGCAGGAATTAGACCTTATAATAAAATTGAAGGAAAACTCTACCTGTGCTCTTTTTAGGGCATCCAGACTACGCGGTGCATAGAATTAGGGTTTTCCTTCTTGAGTTAAATGTACTCGAATCGGACTTGCAAGTTAAATACTAATCCGGAGAGGGCACTAAAGCGTGTCGCAAAAGAAAATTTAAGGGTTCCTCTTTCAAGAAGGGCTTTTTATTACGCTTAGGCAACCCCATATGTCAGACAGCGTCTAGTTTGAGTCTCGAGTATGCATATCTAAAAGGTGAGTATATAATCAGAAGTCTTTTCCAAGACTTTATAATAAAATTTTCAGAATATAAAAAAGCTAGGGTTTATCCTAGACACGACTTTTGTATTTATTACATTTATTTTATATAGTTTAGAGCAGTGGGATCCTCTTGCAAACCTGAAAGGACAAACCACTTCCGTTGGAAATAATTTAGGACTCCTAGTATCCTACCTCAAAATTAGAAAATAAAAATCAGTATCTACATTCGTTATAAAGGAGTGACAGGGCGGACTCTTGTATGGTGATAGGGACTCATAAGATCTAGAAACCTAAGAAAGGAGACTAAACAAGGATAAATTCCTATTTCTATTATTAAGTGAAAGATTTTACACTTTTCTATTTAGGTTCCCTTTTTTTGAATAGTAATAAAAAGACTTAAATTACCAAGCCGGATTCCTATGTACAGCATCACTTAGGAATACGCTTAACAGAATCTCTAGATTTGGGCAGAACTAAGTAACCCTGTATTATGAAATCCTTCTTTACTCGATTAAAAGATTAAATGCTACAAAGTCTCTGAAACAACACGCCCTCTTTTTATCAAGGTATTGTTGCATATCCTATAGAGTTTTTTTAGTTACAGTTAGCAAAGGTATCCATCCTGAAATACCTATTAAGCGGAGTTACACCATAATTCCTGAGGAAATCTTAGGCTCGCTAAAGAGTTTGGGCTACATCAAAAAAGGGGGGATTTTTAGTAAAATAAAAAGAGTTTTGACCTTATTCTAGGACTCACTACTGAAATAGGTTAAGAGGTTCCTCGCCAATGTACGTAGATTTACAAAGTACTCGTTTTTGTTGAATTAAATAAGGGAATCCTATATCATAATTGCGAATTTCGGAGTTATAGATTTTCTTGTACTGTCTCATCACAGATCATAAAAAAGAACTTGTATTGTAGAAAGCGGGGTAAATAAAATGTGAGTTAGATAAATTTTGCTCTATTCAGAGTCGGAAAAAGCATGCCTTTTGGTTACTGTATATTTAGGTCTGCTCTTACAAGGGACCCTATCCTAAATTTTAGGAATACCCCATTATTCTACTCTCAGCAAAATTCCAGATAAAGGCCAAAACAGCAGATAGCCCACGCGCTCTTTATCTAGTTTAGATTAACGGATTGGGTGGAATTTCACTTACATTAAAGCGGGAAACAAGACTCGGGTAAACCTAGTCCAGATCGATTCCTTTTTCTTCTAAAGTATTATCTACAAAAAAATCAAACTATAATAACTGCAGGGTGCTAAAATATCCGCTTAAGTCTGATTTACTTTTAAGGTAACCCCTATATTTGATTTGAAAGAGCTTACACTTATAAACAACTTACTTCAACCAGCTCAATCCTGTACCGGTACTCGCTCGTATGAATAAGGAGGTCGGATTCCTCTTTTGACATTTTTTGACTCTGTTCCCATAGATATATTCTTAGTATGCTAAGTTAACTTACTTCAGTATAAGGTCTAGGATAGGGCACGAAGGTTTGGGGGAGTTTCTATGTAACCCACAAAATTACCCGGCATTTTAACGGATTTCATATTTTGTATTTTTCGATAACTTACAAGCGGTCCCCTCTGCTCAGGTAGCGTTAAATATATACTCTAGTTAGAGAAAATTGACAAGTTCTAGTGAATAGTATAACTTTTTTTGTTTAGTTAGTATTCCTTATTTCTAAAGTTCAACTAAATTCAACCAAGTAATATAAGAATAGACTGTAACTCCTCCGCTACCCCCGGGGAACTTTTTACTATGATTTTAGGTTATTCTAATCAAAGTATAGTATATGGTAGTAAAGGCTGCTTGTTCGCTTGGTTTCCCTTAGTTTTCAGATTCCAGACAGTCGTAAGGGGTTTTGGGGACTTTAGGAGTTTCTAGTAAATTGAAGTTAAGTGGAAGTCAGTTTATCTGTTTATTGTTTTCGGTACAGGAATAGAAGTAAGGAAAAACTAAATAGGGGCTCTAAAAGCTTCATATGAAAGGCCTTACGAGACATACTAACTAGTGTTTTAAGATATTCTAAACAATAAGTTTGGTACTGGTTTTTAAGTTATATAAAGGTAATAAAAAAGCACAAAAAGTACAGATTTATTTTATTGATTTTACATATAAGAGCGTCCTCAACTTTTTTGAAAAAGAGAAGCCCCTTAAAATAATAATGCAAAGAATTTTCACTAAATGACTCGCCTCACAAATCGCAGTCTCGAGTGGATGTCCGTTGGTTTACGTTTTTCTTATCCCTTGGCTAGCTTTTAGACTCCTGTTACACTCTATATATAGACCCAAAAATCAACACCTATGAAACTTCCATTTCCTCTTCATCTCATCTCTATTTTAGGAACTTACCAATCCTACATAGAATAAGTCTTATAAATAGAAAATGGATACAAATCTTATATTCCGTATTAGCTTTCTCTATTAGTCTCTCGTTAGTATCTTTTCTTAAAACCCGTATATAGGAAATGGATTTTTTAAGGGCGAACAAACTTTCCCAAAAATGACTCTTACGAAAAACCATGAGTAACCACAAAACCTTAGACGTCTACTTGGGCTCGCAGAGAAATCCCAACGCTATAAGCTCCTATACGAGACAAAAAACCTTACAAAAAGACTACTTCCTAGGAATTTTCTTAGATTAAGACCGGCTTTTTTAATAAAATTCTTGTTCTTACTCACTAAAGGATATGCCCTCGTTGTCGATTTGTCAGATAATTCTAAAAAAATCCAGTCTAATAGATAACGCAAAACTTCCATTTAGTTTAGATTGCAAGTTTTCGCTTAAACTGCTTTAGGTTCCTGCCAGATTTAAAAGTTTATCTTGTGACTCCTGTGGGATTTTCAATTGTCTTGGTTAGTACGCCTCCTACTAGTTTCTTTGTTACTAAAGTTGAATCTAATTTAAGGCGCTTGCTAAAGAGAGTTTTTAAAAGTCTGGTGTACCTAATTTAGCTAATAAAGAGCAGACTCAATTACAATATACAAGGCAGAAGAAGCCCCCTTAAAAATGAGTATAAAACGGACAAAGAAACAACCCCAATTACCTATGAGCCCTTTGTGATCGGGGATTTCTACCTAAGCGCCGAACCTCTAAGCCCAGAATTTTCTGTATTTTTATAGTTAGCTTTTATCACTTATAAATAAGTGCTAAACCTTACGTCGTGAATTTAACCAAACAAAGCTTTCTATTTTTATTCATAGACTCAGAGAAATACCCGTTCAAGATTGGTAAAACGGGCTCTATTATTTAATTGAAGCGGGAGGCACTTTTCTTATACCCGGTAAAACCCCTTTTTTTAGAACTTTCCCTGCTTTATTATACCCGTAGAAAAAGTCCAGAACCTTAGTACTTTATGTGCGTTTTAATACAAAATTTACGAATACACTTGTGCGATATGCTCTATAAAATAGGACTCGCTTTGTTTTAAGGCCTATCACTAAACCAATTAGAAAGTTCCCCTACTATGAGCCAGAGGAGTCAAACTGCAACTCTAGGGTTTACCTTTTTGAATAAAATACGAGGAGAGCCCTCCCCCCCTGGAAATTTAAAAGATTTTTTGTCGGTACCCTTTACAAGAGTATTACGCGGACCTTGTGTAAATTAAAAAATTCTTTTTATTTTTCTAGGTATTATAATTAACGAGTCTTTCTTGATTTTTATAAGTCTATAAGTGACGGCACAGCTAATAGGTAAGGGAAGATTTTAAATCTGAAACCCCTAAACGAGACTGAGAGTTTTTGCTGGTGTATAAAGGGAGCACTTGCTTTTTAGTTAGTTTGTAATTACACTATTAAACTTATTTTAAGTTTATGAAGTAGGGAAAAAGGAAATAGGTATAAGCTCTTTTAGTTCCGTAATCAAGCATTAAATATTAAAAAGCCTAAAAAAGTAGGGTCCGGCTCTATTTTATGTAACTAAGTTCTAACTCGTTGCAGGGGGCTTTTACTGCTAAGATAGAAAGAGTGCTCTATATTTCCGGAACTTTCTTTTATATTGGGATATCCAAATTTTAGAGTAGCGGCCTAGTACAAAGATCCCATTTCTTTTAAGTGTTTTCTACTAACCTTCTACGTAAAAAACTTGATTCGGAACAAGAGGGTTTATGTGAAAGCTATAATTGCCGAATCCTTGACAAGGTAACAAAAAGGAAGTATAAGCGGGGTTACACTTATCATATATAAAAGTTGGATTTTTTGTAGTTCTTATTATCTATGCTTGTAGTACGTAGCTCTCAGTTCAGGTCTTGCTTGTGTAAATTAGCCCACCTCTTTTTTGTACGAAATTCCTTAAGTTCTAGTTGTTGAGCCTGTAGTTCTAACACTACATTAGAAGGGTAAAATCTCCTTTTATTATTTAAAAATCTAACTTAAATTAAATACTTAAACTTAAAATTGTAAAAGTACCCTCTATTAACTGAGTGAGCTAAACAAATGCGGAAGCGGCGCTTCGAGAAATCCTTAGAATTATAGGATACTTTCGTTTTTGTCAAAGCAAGCGTAATGCATATTTTCCAAAAAAGTTTTTAGACAGAATATTTTGAATTTTGTTGTAAAAAGGTGCATACTCCTAATTAGAAAGGAATGCCAGGAATAAAAGTTAAGAGCAAACTATAAAAGGATCACGCTACTGAGTGCAGGAAAAGCCCTTAAATTGAAATGTTGTATCGGGAATATCAAGAATAAGCAAAAATGTGTTATACCTTGCCTTAGGTCTTGCTGAAAAAGAAAAAAGAACTTCAGTTAACGGGTAGAGCTACTAAGAGTGTTACGTATAAGGAAAAAACAATATTACAGAATTATTTTAATAGTCTTATATTTTTTACTAACTTTACAGGAAGTTCAGACAAAACCACTTATTAACCTTAAGAAATCTCCTGTCCAAATTCCAAATAAAGTCTAATACCAATACTTGGAAGCTTTCTCTGTAACAAGTATAATCTGCGGCCCGCTTGTATCTAATTATATTATAATATTATAAGTCAATACTAAAAAGTTAGTGCTTTTTCTGGAAAAACTTATTCTTGCTTGTCTGGGTTTGTGTAATATGAAAGGAAATCAAAAAAATGCGCTATATACTATATAGAATATAGATTGCGAATTTATTATATCTCTTCTTCGTCTTCAAATGTAATCTATCTAATATTCTAAGTGTTTAATATTAAAAAGGAGCTACTAGTAGTTGCAATGACTCTTCACTAATACTAAAAGTTACTTAGAATAGTTTTACAGCTTGTCCCTTTATATAGAACCGGTATTCTCCCTTTTTTGTTTATTCAGCAAAAGTAAGATGAAACTGTAGTATTATATTAGAAAAATCACAGAATTTTCTGGGTCAGTGACAGTAAACTGGATAAGAATAGTTATGCTATTAGATTAAAGGCTTGACTTTCTCCAAGTTAAGCAAGCTCAATACTATAGCTAAGATATGAATCATACTGATTAAGGATTAGGAAACCACCTATAGGTTAATTAGATGGGTTTCTATAATGAAAGGTGGAGGAGTACTTCTTTTAGAAGCCGCGTCCATTCCGAAGCTTATTTAAGAAAAGTAATGAAAGAAATTCCTCAAGGCGGCCCTCCTTTTTCGAAGATTTTGCGGGTTTTAATAGGAATTGTAGAAACTGGTGAATGTCATTTTTCAAACCTTAGGATCTCCTTGCAAGTTTCTTGATTAGTGCTTTTTTACTCCCTTGCTTGATTTTTTGAAACCGGGTTTTCCTTTTATAAAAGCTAGAGTTAGATTATAATCGGAAATTCTAATTATTAGGAAATATGTATATATTTCTTAAGGAAGTAAATTGCAATTATACTAGTTTACAGTCTCAGCTATCTATTTGTATGCCAAGTAAATCCAGAAAATTGACCTAAGTTAATAAGCTAGAATAAAGGCTAAAAAGATAGGGGTCTCTGATCTGATCTAGTTTAGAAACGGAGCAATCTTCCAGTTTTGGAAGTGTTTTTATAGCTTATATTTTGTATTGTAGGGTTTAAGAGCTGGTAAGCTGGCTTAAATGCTTATTAACTTCAGGGATGCACCAGATACTGAGTAGTAGGCTTTCTCTTCGTCGAGAGTATAATGAATTGAGGTTAAAGTGACACATTGATACAAGCCTTTGTAATTACTCATTCATTAATTCAAAATATCTGTATATAAAGCATAAACTATAAAGTCTCCTTTTTTTTGTATATAACCATATAGATTTTGTAAACCCGGGTAGAACAAAGTACTCCTATGCTGGGTAACGTTCTCCCATCTAAAGTAAGTAAGGTTTTTTTGTTTATCACTCACACCCAATTTCATTTATAATTAATTTATTATGCTTTTTGTTCTTTTGTTTAGTCTACTTTTTGAATGAACACTAAGTTATCGCAGCACTATGAGATGCTGTTATTGCTTTCATTTTTATCTTACTACTATAACTATAATTGTTTAAAAATCTCAGTCACTTTCCCGGGGCACTCTTACTTATATTCTCAGGAGGGAGGCCTCTAAGATTTTCTGGTCATTCCTTTAGTTTCGATAAGCAATAAGTACGAAAAAGGAGCTTATTGAAAAACTAGAGCTATACTCGAGTAAGGCTAGGAATAGGGAGGCGTGAGCAAGTTACAATTTAACAAATTAATAAGGATTTCTATATAAATAATTATAATGACAACTAAATCGAGATACGTCGCTTAAGTATCTAAAGTAAGCACTTAATTGACTATTACTTTTAAACTAGAGCCTTTCCTCATCCAAGCATGAAATTTTAGGAGCTCTAAGCTCTTTCCAAAGTTTAGTAGAAGGGTAAGTCAAAATCCCTAGTACTCCTTATAAAAGGTATTAAAGTTTATGATAAAATGTGATCTGGTACCCTTTATAATCGTAAGGCTTTAAGGAATGCGGGAATCCTTCTGTAAAAAGAAAGTAAGAAAATGTCTTTGTCTTAGCTTTCTAGAAGCGGACCCGGCAAATAAAATAAGAAAGACTACGCTTTGAAAAACCTATTCGATATACCTTAGATTTACGAAGAACCCCCTTTTACTCTCTGGAGTCTCCTAGTGTTTTTTGTTAACTAATTCTTTTTATAAGTATCAAATCCTTTCTGGGGAATGCTTAAAAAATTAAGACATGAAATTAATAAGATTTTTATGGGATTTCTTTTCTTTCGTACATATGACACTCTTTACCGACTTTGATCAAATGCAAATAAGTAGGAAAGCAATCCTTAATTTATAGAGGAACCTGGCGGCTAAGTTCAAGGAAGAGCCTTAGGTTTACGGTTTTGGAAAAAGCGACCTTGGTACGTATAGAAGGTTTCAAATGAATTCTCTCAGCTCAGGATGCGGCGACCCCTATTTCTAGAGATCCAGCTAGACAAAAGGAATAAAAAAATCTCCGTTCAAAGTGCGAAACCCTTATTGTATTGAAACACAAAAGCATTTACGGAACTTCTCTTTTTGTTCTAAATTTGATTAAGAAAGTACCCAAGAGGTTTCTACTGTAGGTAAATAAGGTGCAAGTAGGGGCATAAGCCTGTCCTTTTAGTTTTAGCTTTTATATACCCATTATACTATACTTCAAAACTTCAAAGCAGTATCCTTTAATTAATTTTGAGTGGGCTAAACTCTGTACTCTGCAAGACATAGGAAGTTATCTGAGGGAATTTCCTAGTTAAGCACTTAAATAAAGGGTCCTCGTAGTAGGTTTACAAATCAAAAAGGAGCTCCGTATAATCCTATTTTAAGGTACAAAACTCCGCTTTTATTCTTTATGGCAGGAGCTTGGAAAACTTTTTCCGGGCAGTTGGGAGAACCCCTGCTTAGGATAGATACCCCATGGTAAAAGTTACAACCCTTTCTTTAATAAAGAAAATGAACTGAATAGAATTCTATAGTCAAAGTATTTGAACTCTTTTTTAATCTTTAACACGGCTAAACCTCGGAAAATGCTTATTAATAGAGACTCTGAGTATTCTAGAAAAAAGCTGCAAGAATAAATCATAGTAAAATGTCACAAAAATTTTAAGTGTCCTTTATAACTTTTTTTTGGAATAACGATAGAAATTCGGGGGATAGGGGATTCAAGACAGGACACGGCTCTGCTTGTATTAGTATATTACTTTTCAAATAAGGCGGTTTGGTAAAGGGATCCCTTAATAATTAGAAGAAGGGTTGAGCTTTAGTTTTGAATCTATTTTACTACTATCCTAATAAACGAATTTGAATCAAAAAAGAGGATCCTACAGCTATAGCTTAATATTTGTTCAGTACTTTTACCTTTATCAAGGAAGGACGCCACTCGTAACTAGCATACCTAATATTTTTAATGGGCGCCCCTATAGGAATGGATTACTAAAGAGAATCATCCGTTCGCAACGAAAAGCGTGGAGTTTACCCAGTATAGATGTAATAGAAATCGAAAAAATTCTTGGAGATTGCAAGGATGGACTTTACTTTTTCCAAAGGGGTACTTTATATAACTTGTCTGCTAACAGTTTTAGAGTCCGCTTAAACGGAGAGCTGGCTTAAATAAAGCGGAAGTGTACTGCAAAAGTCTCCTAAGAAGATTTTTTTCCTATTTATTTCAATGTTTTCCTTACTATGCTATGCCGAAGAGTGCCCGTAGTTTTTTCGCAGTTAGGAGATTTAGTGGAATCTCCTATAGGAATTAACAAGTGGTTTTACTTTATACTAATTAAAAAAACCTAATTCAGTTGTCAAAACCGAGACTTGAAAGAAAAAAACCAATAGAATCTAATTGAATATGCTTCAGTATCAGTAAAATGAAAGGAGCTGCTCTTAGATACACAAAGAATTCCTGAGTTCTATATTATCTCCCGGTAAAGTAGGGACCCTCTCTGAAGGGGTGAAAAGCCCCGGAGAGTTCCTCTACGGTATTCTATTTATTATGTTCCGGTTTCTCGAGGTTATATATTATATTATTTAGAGGGTAGGCAAACTTCCTAGGTATAGTAAGACTTAAGCAAAGGGGATAACACTCACTAGGCATCCTTGTACTTTTGACTTTCTAAAATTATTCTATATCTAGTTACGGCGTGCATAATATGTAAGAATTTCTCTCAGCAGCCGGTTACTTAATTTCTTTGCTTTAGCGGATAAAGACACATTGATTATAGCCAAGCGCTTAAAGTTTTAATTTGGAAAATCGGGCAAAAGCTAGCTGCTTCATATGCAGTGTATCCTAGTGGTGCCCCCTTCTTTTTGTGTAGGGAAGCCCTCTGCCCTTTGAAGGAGTACGAAGTTCTTTTTGCTACTAATACGCTAGGTGTAAATTGGAATTCTTATCTATAATTAGGGGCTCCCCGATATCAGAGATATATTAGGCTAATAGGGCTTTTGTTCCCGGGTTTTTTAAAAAGGCTATTATGAATCCCTTTTCCGATTCTGTTGAAGTAGGTTTTTAGGAAGAGCGTCAGTAGGAGCTTATGTTCCTAAGCTTTTTCAGTTGTTAATCACAGGAATATAGAAATGAAATACAGGCTTTTCTAAAGTGAGGTTTAATTAAAGGGAATACAAGTACTTTTGTCTAGGTTCAAGGATTCCACTTGGGTTAATTAAGGAGCAGCCCTGGTACTAGAGAGTTCTCTTAAAAGCTTCTTAGTGAATTACAAGTCGTTTCGTTATAAAAAGGCAAAAATTTTTAGCAGACTAAGATTTTTCTACATTAGTTCGGGGGCTCCTTGGGCTACAACCTGCGTTTAGTATAAATATTTGGTATTGTCCTATGAGGGGGATAAGAAAAGCGTCTTACAAGGTAAAAGTTCTAATTTACTTTAATAATCTACACTCTACTTTTTATGTTCCTAATTAAACCTGGGATTCAGTTACTAATACCAACCTAGTTTAAAAGGGAAGGAAATTCTAGTGGTTTAGAGAGTTTAATAATCTAGTTTCTTTTGTAGAGTAAGTTAAGGCCAAGCAGGCAGATAAGAGTTTCTGCATAAGTAGCTTAAGAAGGTTTCCCATTTCAGATTAAAGTAAAGTTCGGCTGTTCATATTCTAATTAGAGGAATTTCTTCTATATACCTGTCCTTAAGCAGTAAGTGATTTATCCTGAAAAGACAAGGAATTTTCGGGGTTTGCTTGTAAAGCCTATACTCAGTTCTATCCCTCCATTATTTGAAACTCTTCTTACTTGCTTGAAATTCTTAGGCCCCCTTATCGAAGAATCCTTACTTACCTCTTTTCTGTATCCCTGTTTTATTAGTCTTTGTAGTTATACCTTTCTTATATAATCTTATAACCTGTCCTAAATCTTGTAACCTAAAGAAAAAGGGACTCCTGGCTTTCTATCCTTTGCCTATTTCTATGCTTCTATGCCTTGACTAATCAGGATTTTATGGATTTGGTAGACAGCTCTTACTTGAGTTAGCTAGACTTACCTACGTGCTTATAAGGTTTGTATGTTAATGATAAGAGTAAAAAGAATTGTCGTTAACAACTAACACTATCTATTATATAGCTTATAAAGAAAGACAAATATCCATAAAAAAAAAAAGGAACCCTTAGAGGACTTACAGTAGCTAGAAAAAGTCTAAAAGGGTATCCCCTAAAGGCTTAGCTGTTAGGATACTGATAGATAGTATACTCTAAGGAAAAGTTTACAGCCGGTATTAAGAAAACTCAGCATTTCCGGGAATAAATTGGAAGGGCTTTACCAGAGTCAAAATGTATAAGAAAGATCTAAAAATAGGATTTAGTTTTTACAAGATAGAAGACTCTAGGACTTATTAATATGCTTTTCATTCCTACGTTCAGTATATATTTTGGAGGAACCCTTAAATTCGGATACACTGTCTTAAAAGGAGTTTGAAATCTCACAGTCTCAGATAAAGGAGCCATTTGGTGCATATTTTTTGGCTCATGCCCCTTTCTATCTGGGTTGTTTTAGTGTTAGGATCCTCCCTGAAGCAAAGGAGAGGCTAAGTTACTCAGGTGGGTAACAGGCGGCTTCTTTTTTTGTGGGCTCTCCTATTTAATTCTTTTATTTCTAATACCTTACTCAAATTCAATTAATCGGGGAAAGTCCTAGTTAAACAACTAATCCGATTTATGAGCAACAGAGGGCTTTATTCTTTGCGGGAGGAATGCTATTGCTATAATGGGTACTGCTCCACTTTACGACAAAGAAATTTCATTAGAATAGAAAGAAAAACTTATTTGACTGGATCAAGCAGGCAAGTTTAAACTTATTCGGTAAAAAGACCTGTTTTTTAGTTTAGTTGAAGTCGTTCTAATTCTAATTACATAAGTAGTAGAGGTGCGCGGCATCTACGGATTACCAGATAGTACTAAGCCTTATTCTTATTCATCTCCTTTACTTTATAAATATAAAAAGACCTTATCCACGGCCTGATAACAAATAAAGGAACTTTTTTAGTTGTCTAGATTCCTTACTAAACTCTGGGTCTTACTCTTTATCTTATTCTGTAGCAAACCCTGTTCCATACTTTTCTGTAATCTGTAACGGAGTCTCCTTTTAATAATTGACTTGTAACAGACTCTTCGTCAACGGGATTTCACTTGATCGGGAAGAAAACAGCTTGACTTTAGTCCTTGTCGAGAACAGTTTCGCTTTAGAGAACACTCTCTTAGGACACTACGGAAACAGAAACACGAGAGCAACCCTTATCTTTAACTTGAACTAAAATTCAGGAATAAACTATAGCAAGTCAATACTTTTCCAATAAAGCTTAGGATAATGGATTGAGGTTTGCAAAGAATACCCAAGTATGCAGCAAAAAGGCTTTTGTTTATCACGAATTTAGATATGTTTACCAATTTTCTAGGCAATATCCCTTCAGTCCTAATTACCCCGTTTTAAGCTACTTAATATCCGGCAATTAATTATATATAACCTTTATTAGTGTTAGTGGAATTCATTCAAGTTTACGCCCGGTGAATACAAAATTTGAGATTCTTGTCGTAGGTTATAATCTTATCAGAGTGAGTTATAGCTGAATTACAGGAAAAGTAGATTATAGTATTCACTTAATGGAAGAAAATCTTTTGCCAGTTATGACACTCAGCAAAAAGTCAAAGTAATTCCGCTATCTATCCCGTGAAGACTCTAGAGTTACTTGGTAGAGCACGAATTGAATGCACAGATATCCTTAGGTTCAAATCTAGTTATTTAAAATGTATAAGAAGTTTCTAGGAGTTCGAGACCCTAAAGCACTCAGAAGTTCTATGCATAAACCAAGCTTTTTTTGTATTTACTCTTCTTTGAGTTACAAGATCCCACATTATGAAAGCTTAACTGACTCCTTTTATCTTAGCCGCCTAGAAGAGAGGATTATGCTGCCTGGTCCTATACATAAACTTCCCTTCAAAACATCTAATTAAGTTAGTAAACGTAGAGAAGAGAAACGAGGTACGCTTCGCCAACGGGCTCAGTCTTAGTATTGAAATTGAAAGCAAATTACCCGAGTCCTTATACCAAAGTCTTGTATCTACCTATCTAGTGGTCTCTCGTTAGAGTTTCCGCAACAGTAAACAGAACCTTTCTAGTATTATCCTTTTAGGTGTGAAAAAGTCCAATAGAAAGCTCATGATTTTCTAATAGGTTTAAGGTAGCTACAGAGCACTAAATCACAAAAAAGAAACTCAAAAGTTGAGGATACCTTAAAAGTCAAATCAGTATCAAATTTGACAGCGAATTGGATCCTGAGATGCCTGGTGTCTCGTTCATTTAGCCCTAGACTAAAAATGAATAGAGTACAACAACTTCCAAGTATTATACTAGTTTGGGACAACCACGGGTCTCTCTTGAGGAAGGAAGCACATCTCAGCCGGCAACTATGCTTTAATTGACAAGGGGTAGAACACATCGAGCTTAAAGTCTTTCTTGGCTGGATAGCTGGTAGTGAAAGAAGGAGCTCGTACAGAAAAACTCTAGTGAAGTCGTATCATTACGGCAAGGTTTCTAAAAAGCGAAGGAGACTCGTCAAAGGTGTTGTCTAAGTTCCCGCCCTAAGAAGGTTCATCCGCTATTTACAAAATGGGTAAGACTAACTAAGAGTTAGCCTTTATAGACAGTACATAGTTATAGCACACTCACACTATTATATGCCTTACTTTGTTACTCTTCTGCATACTCCTATTCTCGAGAGTCTTGATAGCTATACTCTTACCTTTCTTATGAACCCTACCTTAGTCTTATAGGTACTTTTTTTGTGGATACCTGTACTTGTAGCTAGGATAGCTTTGTATTACTGTAGCTTATACCTTCTTATTTTATTATAATCTTATTCATTATAGATTGATAGGTATAGAGTTAGTTTTTTAGTAGTAATAGTAGGATGTTTCTTGTTATTCGGTTTCCTTTAGCAAAAGCAAAGAAGTAAGAGAAAACCCTAAAGAAAGGAAAACTCATTTAACAGATAGCTTCCTTCCGTTTAAGGTAGCTCCAGAATCAAGTAGAATTGTTTGAGGTAGAGTTCATTTAAGGGAGTAGTGTAAATGATGTGAGCCTTAAAATCTATGTTGTACAAGGTTTTGTTGGTAAGTAGAGTCTCTTTTGGGCTATATCCTTAAGAGCTTTCTCAAAAGTTTAATAAAGAGTAGAGTTTAGTACTAGGCTATTTCAAGCTTTCGCGTTGAATATGAGAGGGTTTCTTAGATTATGAGTTCTTCCTTAGATAGGTTTGACAAGATAAGGCTTCAGAGGGTACATTGTCAGTGAAGCTTTGAGCAATTTAGCTTTTATTTTGGAACTTATCCCGATCAAATTATATTACGGGGCCTTTTTAAGGTTTACTACCCCAGATATAGGACTCCCATCAATCAAAATAGAAATCCCTAAAAAATCTCTCTACCCAAAAGCCACGAGTTTATGTCCTTGAGTTGAAGTGAAGTGCTTTCCCTAGTTTTGTGTTGTTATAAATATAGTATTAATAAAACTTTACCCTAAAAAAACTCAGGAATAAGAAACCCCGTAAAAACCTTACGTGTCTCCGTGTAAGTATAAAGGAGAGGGTTCTAATAACATAAATTGTAAGCTATCATACAAAATGAAGCATATAGCTAAATTTTTATGTATAAAAAAAGGAGGAAATTCGTCAGGGTAAATCCTGGCTTAGCTTTGAACTTAGGAAAGTTTGGCTATAAATGCCTCTGTTACACTCCTTGTACTTCTGCAAACAAGAAACTAACAAAATAGATACAAAATTCTTGTATAGACACGGAAATTGCTCATATACAAGAGCAAAGTTTTTAGGCCTTTCTCCTTGCATATTAACAAACAAAATAGCAGGCGAGTTTTCTGTAACCTATTTAGTGATCCTTTTGACCTTCCTATTAAAAACCTAGATACAGGAATCCTTGTGGATTTCTTTTTGTGTTTTCTTTATAGATACTCAACCTTACAAAACGGGTAAGCAAGTACTTTTTTATCTTATCCGAGTAGAGATGTACCTCATAATCATTATTTAGTAAGCTAGCAAAAAAGGAATCCTTACAAGGAAAGGTATAAAATTCCTGGGGAGTTGGTAGCATATCAAATTTCAAACTAACAGTCACAGGCTCCAGCGCTATTAGACCCTTTTTTTTGTAAGGGGCAAATTTTTATTTAAAGCAAACGCTCAACCCACTATATAAGACATATTTTTGAGTTTGTAACAGGTGGTAAAAGAGGTAATTGCCCCTAGTAATTAGTCTACACGGAGCTAAAGAGTAAGTTAGTGGCACGGATGTCGTTTTGTTAGTTAGTGAGAGCGGGCCCTTTTGTATTTCCTTAGCATGAGTTAAGTATGTGCCTTTTTTTTTGTTTCCTATTTTTGTATCCCATCGGCTTACTATTTCATAGCTCTAAAAAGATTTTTTTAAAAGTCTTTAGTACCTCTATATGTTTCTACATGCCATATAACTTAAGTTCCTCTACAAAATGAGTCGGGTACCTTTCTAATTATAGACAAACTCCTAGCGAGGTTAAGGTTCCAGGGATACGCGAATAAATATTTATTATTTAATATAGCTAAAAAGTTAAGGAAATGAAAAAAAAAAATTCATACACAAGCAGAACTTCAGATGTGTTAAACATTCAAAGGCCATACAAAAAGTTTTTAATTGTTCAGGAATTCCCATTTAGTATACTTTTTAATACGTATTATAATAAAGTTCAGTCCTTGATCTAATGCCCCCAAAGAAGTTATAGGAAGAACTCCCAAAAATGGAAAGGGCCTGGAGTTTAGACTTCGGCTACTATTAGAATCTTGTTTGTAGAAGTTGCTGACGTTGCTGACGAGGATTTTCCTAGATTTATTAGAATAAAGTTGGGGGTAACCTCAGCCCTTATAAATAGAACTAAGCTTGTTTAAAGAGTGCTATTCGTAGTGTTGTAACCTTGTGGGTCATATGCATATGCTCTTTGTAGCCCTTTGATAGTACTGATACTAGAGAGTGAATTTTAAAAAGTCTTTCTACTATCGTATAGCTCTACATTGTTACAACAAGTTTTATTAAATTTTGAAAAAAGCACTAACCAAGAAACTCTTGTTAATATTTATTAATTAAGTAAAAAGAAATAACACATCACTAAAGTATAAGTGTTGCTTCGTCCTTTTTCACTAGATACTAAATTAAGAACTCTAGCTAATGTTTACATTATATACATACAAGGCCGCATAGTTGAAAAACCCCTATATTTAAATAAAAATATTGAAACCTATTTTGCATCCTAGTATAATAAATATGCCAATTTCACTAAGAATTCCCAGAGATTGCACTTCAACCCCGCCCTTTTTATAATAAATGAGTTCTTAAACGCTTCAGCTTTCCAAATAGAACTATAAAACTTTAATGCTACCTTCTTCTCTTATTATTTTAAGTCACTAAAGTTCACCCTTAATGTATCCTTACTCGCGGAAGCTTCTTATTATATAACATCTACTCACAAAGTATATAAAGATTTTGTAGGAAGTAGTGTCCCCTTAGATTAAATTAGATTAAACCAGAGCTTTCTTGTGACTACAAGTCATTAGCTACACTTGCAGAGACTCTTCTTCTCCTGTTATAGCTTCTATGCTTCTATAAAGTAAAAGGGGATCTTAATAGCGGGAATTTCTGTAAGGCTTTTACTACGAATTTCCTTGGACTTTAGTTGATATGATACATACAAAATTTGCACGAGAATTTTTTATAAGAATTTACTGAGGAGTAACCAACAAGGCTCAAAAAGACTATGGGGTGTGCTCTTTCTGAAGAGTCAAACACTGCGATTTCGTCTAATTAAACTTCAATTCGGAACGGAGGAGTATAGGGAGAGGATTCTAAGAAACTCGTTTTATCAGTCAAGGATATAATCCGGGATTGCCTACTTATAATAAAAACGTCATTTTTAGAATTAAGACAAAAACTGAGATACACTGATAAGCAAGATTAGAAGTTTAGAAAGTAGGGGCTCCTCAGGTTTAGTGTTAAATTAGGGGTTCCGGGTCTTTCGAGGTTAAGTAGAAAATTTTAAGTACTTTAAATGCTAAACAAAGGTGCGAATAAACTAGGTAATCTTAATTTCAGGGGTCCTTTTCTTGAAAAAGGCGGGGAGTAATTACAAGCCTTTAGAGGGACTGGAATGAAACTGGAGCTCTAATTTGGAAGACGCTCCTTTCTTTAGTCTTTTTGGGAAGCATCCCATTAAAATAAAAGTAACAAAGCAAGCGCATTTGCGACTTGAACTCTTTTATACTGTATTCTGCACTCCAATTAAAGTTAGTAAGTCACAAGAGACTCTAAAAGGTTTATAGGCATTCTTCTTTATGTTTCTGTGTTCTATTCTAATAGACTAATAGAAAGGGCTTTTAGGGAAGAAATTTTCCGGTAAAAGATAAAGGAAAGGCAAGAACTAAAGGGACTCCTAGTCCTGTCTTTCGGATCTAGTTTAAAGTAGGGAAGTTACAACTTATAAGGCCTTTTTATAAGCTCTTTCTTAACAAGCTTTTCAAGGTGTAATAAGATGAAGAGTTCAAAAATCTAATTGTAACTACTAAAGGAGGGTACGCATCTAAGTTAGGTTTGTATTGAGGAAGTCCCCGGAGGGGTCTTTTTCCTGTAAGATGGGTCTCCAAAAGGGAGTGCACTCCGGGGCATTTAGAGCTCCTTAGGATCACAAGGAAATTTCTAAACTAAGATAGCGACCCGTAATCCTTTTTGCAATGTCTGAATTCGTTTTTACATTTTTATGTTGTATCTGATATTCTAAGTTTTTTGTGCCCTGAAAGTTAACAAGGTTTAAGGCTTATAAATATAAGAATTCTGGTTGCAGCTTCTTAGTTAGGGATCAAGAAGACTAAGTCTATAAACTAAAGCAAGGGAAACACCTATTCCTCTGGGTATTTTAGTAAGGGTTAGCCTAAACTTTAAAGGTTTCTAAGTAAGTCTGTTAATTGGAGATGAATATAGCATATAGGCTTTAAGAAAGGAAGAACAGGTTTAGCAACTAGTGGGAATAGAATCTATGTCTTACTGTATACTAAGGGGCTTGAACTATTCTCTGCTGTACCTGCAGCCCTACTCTTACAGGTCTTTTTGAAGCCTGTACTAATCCCCTACAATGTTTAAGGTACTGTATTCCAAATTAAAGGTGTTAAGGAATAAAAGAAGTTGCAGTTATGCCTTAATAAAAATATCCTACTGTTTTCTATTACTAAGAGAACTGCTCCTTTAGTTTTTTAGTGGATTAGAGAAATTGTAAGTACAAGTTTTTTGAAAGTCTTTACTTAAAAGATAGAATATCTAAGGGGAGCCCCTGTTGATTCCTAAATATTTCTTTGTTAAAGCAGTTATATAGCTATAAGGTACATCTCTAAAGAAGAAGAGTACGAAAGTAAGTATTAAGACTATCCTATAAAATTTATATCCATCTATTACAATTAAATACAACAATATAAGACAATACGTATAAAAATCTCTTTCCTAACAACCCCAGTAATACAGTAAGTACAAAAGCTAGAGGGAACAAGAAGCCCAGTACCCCTAAGAAGAATCCTAAGACAGGTAATATAGCTCTTAATGAGGAAAGGTAAAGCGGTCAAAAAACTCAGTTACAGAAGAGTAAGATAGGTCCGTCCAGGTAAGAGTAAGGTTGTATTTTAGGCTATAAGACTTAGCAAGCTTTCAAAAGCAGGAAGTAATTACTTTAGATGGACTGGAATGAAACGGGAGCTCTAATCTGGAAGACGCTCTTTCCTTTAGTCTTTTTGGGAAGCAGGGGGATCCTTAAGAATTTCGCTAGAGGAATTTTAAACACATAACAGCGGAACTTAGGCTAGTTTAGTACTTATTCGAAAGAGATTTCAAAATTTGTGGGGGGCCAAGGTCTTTTTTTTAGTGACTACTAGACAAAGCACTCGTAGATAGGGCATTTACTTTAAAGAAACAGTACTATAGCTCGTGGTTAGGTTCAAAGGAGTTTCTGCCTGTATTATTCTTAATGCAGTTCCAGCACCCCATTTTCTCTAAGGCAAACCCCTTATTTCCTCAATTAGATATAAATTTCTTTACTTTTCAATCTTGCTACTAGGAAACGACTTCATTACTTATTATACGAGGCGTATCCTAAAGAGAAAAGTGCATTAAAAAAGTTTACGGGAGCCTCTTTTGAAGGGGGCTCATTCATTAGGGAATAAACAATAAACTAAGTACTATTTATCACTACCTGGAATTAGGGTTTTCTACTTTTTTTAGTTAAGCTAGGCTAGAGAAGTAACAAGTCGTTTTTCAGAGACTAAAATCTAGAACTAAAGTAAAGCGCTGAAGCCTTAAGGAGATCCTCTAAAAAACGGGTATTAAGACACTTACTCTTGAGAAAGGTTAAAGCTTGAGTATTATAAAAATCAAGCAAGCGATTTTTGTTATAATAGTTTTATTAGAAATATATGAATAGTGACACATACATATTCGACGCGAGTGGTTTTCCGTCAATTTCTAGTGGAATTCTTGGCCTATACCATAACTAAACTTTCAGGCCTTGCTAAATCCTTTGAATAAATTAGAAGTTAAGCACGAGTCAGGTAGCTTTTCATGTACCAGAATTGCCTATACCTATATTAAATTTAAGGGGTTACCTATCTTTATATCTGAAAAAGGGAAGCCCTCTTAGATTAAAAAGTCATGATTTACAGGGGTACCTAAAAAATCTTAAACGTAACAGATGACAGTGTAGCACCAGGTCTCTTAAGCTTTAGCCGGCACCTTGTCTGTGTTTCTTTATTCGGGTTGCGTTCTCCAAGTTACAATAAAAGGACTGTCAATCAAGAATTTCAAATCTCGGGGTCTTGTATAATTTCCTAGCAAAGGGTCACTATCTCAAACAGTGGTTTAGTGCTTCCTTTGTATACTCTAAAACCCATACTATCTATGAAAATAGAAATAAAAATACAAAAGTTGGGTCCACTTAAACTCCTTATTAGACGGGAAAGGTATCTTTTATCTAATCGAGTTAGGTAACTCATACGGGTGTCCTAGTCATACATCAAATTAATGTCTTCTTTCTGGATCGAATTCTCTTTTCTTCTACTTTCATTTTTTAGCATAGCGCCGGATTCCTACTAAATTTAGTGACAAAAACTTTTTAGAGCTTTCTTCCCGATGAGAGTTCAAAAAATGCGTAAGTCTAATACCTCAGCAAAATTATTCTAATTTACCAAGGATTCTAAGGGAAATATAAAGAGACTAAGGTTATCTAAGAAAACTACTTCAGAATTTTGAATAGAAATAGGCATCTCAAAAAGTTTAGTAGCATCCGCTGAATTGCAATAGCTCGGGTAAGAGTAATACCTTGATACTCCAAGAGCCCTTTTATAACTGTAGATAAAACCACTTACGAATAACTTTTGACTCAAACAACACCTAGATATACCCTTTTTGTAGGACTTCCTTGGGAACTTTTTTTTAGGTGTTCGGGGTTTTACCTTGTTTCTTAAAAAAGCTTTTATGTACAACAAATTAAACCTACTAAAGAAAAAGGCTCTCGCCTATTAATCCAATTACTTAATTAGAATGCAATCTTCCATAGCTCATAATTTTTTATTCTCACAAAAAAAGCAACTAAATTTTTAAACAACGAGAGAGGCTTTCGAGATTCCTTTTATATAATGTTATATAGCATGTTTTTGCTTAGCTTTTTGAGCTGGAATGAAATATGAATTACCGGATTCTTTGTCTCAGAGTCTTGTGCAAGATGTAAGAAAACTTACCCTTTTCTTTTTATAGAGTTTGGGTTAGAAACGGATTAACCCGCAATGTTAAATTGGTATTAGCTTGCCAAAAAAGTGTCTAAAAAGAACTGCTGCAATCCAAAAAGAGCGTGTTATATAAATTGAATAATATCCTAAAGAGTATAGGTGAACTTAAATAAGTTGGCGTTTTTGGAATGAAGAAATTTTCTTGACAACACCCAGTAGAGAACGTCCGAGATTTTTTCTGAGATACCCTGCTTCTGGCCACAGTTGTGAGAGACTACTATTCTATCCTGAAATCCAGTGATTAAACCCTTGTATACCGAAATTCGAAAAGGTGTCTTATTGCTTTGTACTTCTTTTTAGAAAAACAGGACAGTCCTTATAACTTATAAGGGAGCTTTTTTCATATCTTGGGATCTCATATTATTTCTAATCTAAGATTTTCTGCCAGAACCTTTATCCAGATTATAGCACCCTTTTTTAGCGGAACCCGGCTCTTCTAAAACGAGATTTAACTTTAACGAAAATCTTGCTTATCTTAAACTAATCAAGATTTTAAACTCATTTTTAGTACTCTTAAACAAAAGCTTCAGGTGTTGTAATATTTATTTTATAAGAAACTCTGTCAATCTAACTAAATTCTATTTCCTATAGGCTATAGGAGTATAAGCCTTGGATTTTTAGACCCTCAGCCCCAGTTAGGGATTTTCTTTACCAGGGAGTCGTAGGGGCTTCAGTACCTGTAAAAATATCTTCAAAAGTTTTTTATAATTTAAGCGGGATCCGCAGATAGAAATTCTGTATTAAAAAGAAGTTTTCCTAGTAAAAAGTATACTTTCGAATTGCATTATCTAATATTCTTAACAACATATCTAAATGAAGCTACCAAGTTCCTTGTTACTCATAAAAACGGGGGAGTCGCCACAGAAAATGCTCCTGTTGACAAATTTATACCTATTTTATCTAGTAGTGGTCGGGACATTCCGGGTTAGCAAAGAGAAAATCTTCCCTACTAGACTAGAAGGCTATGTATAGGACTGCCCTTTTAGTTACTAGACGGGGTGTTTCGTTTTGGTTTTTTTTTACAACGGGTTAAGAATAAGAATTTCCTGAATAAACAGCTAAGGCCGCGGTTACCCCAGAAAACAACGATTCTTATTAAAAGGGGATTTTTATAGTACTCTCGTCTATACTTTTCCTTTTTATGCTTGAACTTCCTTTTTTTTTCCATGATCAAGGAAAATACGTCTATTCTAATTTGTAAGAATCTTAATCTCAAATTTTTTGTGGGATAGAAGTAGCATATTCATGCACTTTTTAAGAAACAAGTTGAAAAGAGTCCCGATTCACAGATTTAGCATTAATGAGTACGCTTTCATTTGAATCCTACCGGATTCCCAAGCCCGAAAGAATAAAATTGAATGGTATTAGGCTTTTAGCTTTTCAAGTTGAGTTGAAAATAATTTCTACTTGTCAATTTTATGAGAAAGATATTTACGAACAGATTAACTTCGAAACTGGAGTAACAGATTGTAGTGCACCCCCGCGGCCTTTTCCTTGTAGTTTGATAAATGAGTATTAATTGTTTAGCTTCTTTGAGGTTAAGCGCCCCTTATTTATAACCAACGAACTTAGACTGCATTTTTAAATTCCGGAAATACGGGGCCCTTTTAAGTTTATTGCCTTTCTGAGATTAGACTTTTATAGAGCAAGGAATCCGGATTACCTAGAGTTTCCTGGATGTCCTTTAATACTGTAGGGTATAAAAGCTTATTGTGCTGGCTCCTTTTTCACGGCTTTTTGTTTAAGAATTTCTAGTACAAGGTATAGGTCTCCACAAGTAAGTTGAGAAGCTGAGTTAGTAGAAGAGTTCTCTGGTGAGGAAAGTAACAATAAAAGTAAAGTCTAAAAAGCTAAGGCTAAGTTTAGGAGTCCCTATTTTCTTAGGTTATAGTATTTGGGACTGGTAATTTAATAAGTAAAAAAAGTAAAAACGGACTCTTCTGTTCGGATTAAAAGAAGCTAAAGAACCTTTTTTCAGATAATACAAGGGTATTGTGTCTTACTGTAGTGGGACTTGAACTCTTTCTGGTAGCTATATTAAGAAATTATTAAAGTTATCTGGGACTCCTATAACATATAATAAAATACTAGAATAACTATAAGTACAATTAAGGGAATATCCATAAGAACAAAGGCTGCAAGAAGAAGACTCCATACTGCTAAGAAAGGTGCAGTCAAGAAAGTTACAGGTATAATTAAAGCTCCTAGTACACCTCTTAAAAAGAAAGAAGGTAATGAAATTAATAACGAGGGCTCTAAAGATACAACAGAGTAAGATAGAGATACTAGGTATAGGTCCAAGTTTAGCTATGATACAGTCAGGCACACCAAATTCCCTTCGACTACTAAGGTTTCAATCCTCCTTTAGCAGTAACAAATAAGTCAATGAGGAATATTCCTTAAACTGTACTTGTACTCTATTACTAACTATACCCTAAAGCATATTAACTATAATCTATAAAAAGGGAAATCTCCTTAAAACTAAGACTAAAGTAAAGAGCTATCCTAAATTTCTTAAGAAGGTCGTATATAAACGAATAAAGTACTTACTCCTCTCAGTCACTTTTTTGGAAGTTAGACCCTATGTTTCAGGTGGCGCCCAGACAGGCGGCTATTTAGAAAGCTATCAAATTCTTTTGCTTTTAGAGGTATTTACAATAATATAGTAAATATAGAATAAGCTTCGAATGTAACAACCACTAGGCCTCTAAACTAGTAAAGATTGGATAGTAACTTAGGAATTGTTCCTGTGAATCTAGATCCATTTTCTTTAAACATTCCGTTTTCTAAAAGCTTAACTTACTCTGGGATTTTGACTATACTAGGGGGAGAACTTTCCTGTGAATTATAGGTTTTGGTCGTCAACCTTATATATAGGAAGCTTTCTTTCTGTCAGTTTTAAAGAAGCTAAACAAATAGAGTAATATTACGAATTTGTACTAATCTCTAGTTTTTTCTATTTTCAAGAATGTCTCACTTTAGAAAGAGCTATAATTCATTCAAGTTGGCTAGCGCTTCTCTTATTTGGAATCATTAAACTTTTTATAGAGCGGAATACAATTTTCTTAAAGGGAAGGAAGGATAACCACTTCCTTTGGAGACAGAGAGCCTGGATTGTTAGTAAGTTTAGTGCTGAATAATTGTTAGGTTCAGAAGTGTGAAACCTTTATAAGTCTATTTTCATTGTAAGGGTTTCTACAAGATGCAAATCATATTCTGTTTGAGTTGATACTCTTTTTATTTTAGGGTTCTGTAAGCAAGTCAAGCTTGTGTGAATACATTATTATTCGGGTTAGTTAGAGTTATAAAGGAGTCCTAAGTTTTTTATCTTTTTATGTATGTACTTAACTTAAAGAGTGCTGCCAAAAAGGGAAGTTTTATTCAAATGTTGTTTCGTATCTAATAATATTTTAGTAAGATTCACCCTCGATATCCTGGAGCTCTTTTTATATAGTTACGCACAAGTGTGCTTTTACAAGGCCTATACTAAAAATGCATATTTAACTTGAGTTCTTTTTTCAAAGAATAATATAAGATAGATTCAACTACTTATACTTAACAGAGGATAATAAAAAGTTTGTTAAAAGTGTCGAGTAAGTACCCAGCCCTTCTCCTTAGATTAAACAGCATCTCTTTCTAAAAAGACTGATTTTTAATAGGGTCCTTTTACCCGCGTTGTTTCAAAAAACCAAGAGGACTCCTTTTGATATGGGCCAGCTAGCTTCTTAAGTATTAGACTGGATAGAATCTTTTTCAGAGACCTTCTTAAATCCCTGCACTATATAAGGCAAAATTCAAACAAGAAATTATAAAAAGCAAAATCTTGGTTGGAAAACTTGCTACTATTGAATCTACGACTTTTCCTCCTCTGTTCAGAACAATAAGGAAGTTTTTAATCTTCTTTTTTTATTTATGCGTATCCTACCGAAAACATTTTTTTATCTAAACTAATACTAGAAAAAAAAGCTAATACATTAGAATTAGAACACAAAAAAGACATTTATCGGAATGTTCCCATATTCTAATTTGACTCCTTAACAGAGGAACTCCTTTCTTAGAAGCAATAGCTGCATAGCTTGGCCTTAACAAAACCCTGAATCTGAATATGTTATCCTAAAAGCCTGCAATACAGCCTGGTTTTTCATAAGCTGCAAACAACTGAAAGAGCTGACTTCCAAAGTGTAAGAAGTGGGATTGTTCGGTTGGGTTTGTAGGATGTAGTTGGTACTGTATTCCTTTATACCATTCCCATTATAATTATAATTAGACATGAATCTGATTCCTTACACATATAAAGTAGAATTGTGTCAAATGGACAAGGTAATGTAATTAAGAAGTTACAGCAATGACATATGTTTAGCTGCACAGGCTTTCCCTTTAACAGTTGGCGTGGTTTTTACTTGAGAGGAAGGTGTTTTCTCCACTAATAGAGTTCCTAAACTATCTTTCCTAGGATTTTGTACTCACAATAGAATCTATTTATTACTTAACTGTCAAACTAACTGGAAATAAGTCCTTCAATTGCCGGCCAGGTAGATCGGAAAAGCTCTCTCCTAAGGAAGACTCTGAGATATCTAACGTACTCATGTATTTACTCATGTCTCTATCTTTAATAAGGAAGAACTCGGATACTAATACAACTTATTCGCTTGCTATCTATATCTATTCCATCTCGGAAACGAAATACATTATCTTGAATCCTTTACCAGCAATGTCACTTTAGAACAATTCTTTGCCAGCTAAGCTATAAGATAAGGTGCGGAGTCCTCCATTAGAACTCCCAATACCTGGAATTCATTATCTTAAATAAACATCTTTACCTGCTAACTTGTTTTAGCTACAACAAAGGAATCCGTACTCCTAAACCCTAAACTATCTATAAAAAAGAATAGGAATCTTAAGAACTCCGTTTATGTTATTCTGCTAGACCAGCTATACAGATAGTGCTTCCCAACCATGATCATGATTAATAGACTCCTTACTTTACCGAAAGACTAAGAAATTCTATAAGAAATTCCAGGATAAAAGAATCCCATTAGAATTCCAAGAACAACAAGCTCGACATTACACAAAGAAATGAAGGAAGACTTTATCTCTCTCTAGTTAGGAATCTCAAAAGAACGGAATCTCCTCCTTATAGTTTAGCAGCAACATTTCCTTTCCATTAAGACTCTGATTTCTAGTAAAGAATCTCACAAAGACATGAATACTATTTAGAGGTTCTTAGTTTCTCCTAAGGAATATACTTCAATCAAGTATCTACTCTCACAAAGTAAAGTGACCGGCTTACCAAGCGAATTCAATTTCGGTTTTCATCTCGGAAGAAGCTGGCAAGAAAAGTGCATAAATTTCCAGGGTTAGGAAATTCAGAATTGTTAGCTCAACAAGTAAAATACGGATGTGGACAAATTTGCTCCTCATGAATTATAGCTTATCCCATTAGAAAAAAGAAAATTCATCTGAATTGGTACAGTGAATAAAACGAAATTCATAGGTTTTTCAATAAGTTTACAGAAGTAAAGCAATACTGAACCACCCGTGCGATACCATCACCTCATAAGAAGTAAACCCTTATTGTTTTTATTAAAATTTGGTTAGAATACAAGATAAAATTTAAGAATCCAATATGCTTTAGAATCTCTTCTCTTTTTTCTCTACTTAATTCATAGCAACAATTATCTATCTGAGGAAAATCCTTCTCAAATACAAGGGAAAAAGCTCTAGAAAGTTCTAAAAATAGTAGCTTTTATGCATTAAAACTCACGGAAAAGAACCGAGATATACAAACAAAACCTTCATTTTTAGAGAACCTTAACTGTGGAAGAGACAATTTAGAGGTCATATAATTTCTTTTCCTGTCATAGCAAAGATCCAACTTTACCAATGGAAAATTAAGGGACTCTAGCTGAAGGAACTTACTTGAAACCGTTTACTGGTTGAGAATAGCTAACAAACAACCTAAAACTGAAGTCAGTGAATCCTCCTTGCTAGCTTACCTCTTCCTAATTCTTTAACATTAGCTCCAAAGACAAGAATTTCATTTGCTTTACCAAACTAAAGAGTGAGTTACTGTCTTACAGAGTTGGTTATAAAGAATTGTGTTAATTCTCCTTCCTTCGACTCCTTACTATAATTAAATACATTAAAAGGCTAAGAAAAAGGAATACAAATAAAATCAAATAATGCTGAAGTTACTATCTACGTGCTATTTATCTGCGGTTTAGGTACCCTGTAATTTTTAGTTTCAGACATTCTTTATAATAACTACTAAAAATAGTCATAAAATACCTTACAAAACTTACTATAAGCGGGGTACAACAGCTCCACTAGCTAGAGGGAACCATACCAACAACAACGAGATAGGTATAGCTCTTAACTCATAACAAACAAGAAGTCAAGTAAGTCATTAACACAAAAACTAAAGAAAGTCTTAGTATGAAAAGCTAGGCTTGCCCTGGCTGTACAAACCTTATACTCTCAATATCCGTAACAAACGAGTAGAAATGCAGTTTGTAACGATTAAAAACCTTGTTTGAGTGATTCATTTAACATGGAGGCGCGCTTTGAACCTTTGCATACCAATTCAAAAAGGCCTCGTTATGGTGTTCTTAAGTACTAAGTGATTTGGTTGTACTATAATGCTTTAGTCCAGAAAAAGCTAAAGTTGTTCTATATGTTGGAATTGGAATATCTTATAGATCTCCTTTTTGAATATAAGTTTTTCTTAAAAAATTTCGTTGTATAAATTATTCTGATGCATACACTTATATAACTATCGACTTTTTGTATACCCCTTTTGAGACTTAGTGATGTGATTAGGAGTATACTAACTAATAAGTGATATAACTCCTATTTATTTACCATAAGCCGTTTTAGGTCTAAAGAGAGGTAACAAACAAATAAGCAAGTCAGTCAAGAAGGAGTCCCGGTCATAGTCATAAGAAAGCTATCAAGACAATTATATAGGCCTAGCTCTGAAAAAAGTTATGCAAGTAAATTGGGGTTTTAGTATAAGGAGTTCCTTTTCGGGGTCAGTCTTATTAAGAAGTTTTAGAAAAAGGTTGGGAGTCCAGGCATTAAGTCAAGTTAAGAAAAGAAAGAAATAGAGCCCTTGTGTCTATAAGTAGGTATGTACTATCAAAGACTATCATGAGTAGTTACCTTTTCTCCGCTTCGCTACAGTCAGGAAAAAGGGACTTACCTGGAATTCCCAAGGGTCTTATCCTCTTATAACAATAAAAACAAAAGATAGAGGAAAAGTGTCCCTTAAACTATCTAATACAGAACTCTTATTTAAGCATCCATAGCCATTTAGACTATCTACAAAGACTCTATTAGTAATTAGGGAAAATTTAACTAAGCCTTAATTCCAGTATAAGTAAGAAAAGTCTAAACTATATTCGTTTGCTTCTAATCCGAAAATGGTAATATAGAGTGCCTGCGTATAAATAAGAATGGTTAAAGTAAAGTATCCAGGGGTCTTAGGCCCTTTTAAAAGCTTTCTAAACTTAAGAAATTTACTAGAGGTGGTTGTTAAGCTCTTCGACTTTTAGGGCTTGGTAATTTTTTAGGAATTTCTTAGTTTCTTATAGATTGAAAGTCCAGTTCTTTTGGCGGAGGGTCACTTAGGGTCCTGTTACTTGGGAGGGGTTTCCCTTAAAGAAAGCTACAATCAGAAAGCAGGTATTTTCTTGGGAAGTAAGCAAGCCGATAAGTAGTGGCTTTTGATTATAATGTATCCCTGTTCTATCTAAAACTTTTTTCTTTACATCAACCTTCCTACGGATGCTTGCAGTCGTAACAAGGATTTACCAAATATCTATTAAGGTTTGTATCCGGTTTACCTCTTTAAATGATAAGCACATAGGGCAAGAAAAATACACCTTACTAAACTAAAAGGAAACCTCTTTTTTAGGACAGCTTACTGGTAAAGTACTTCTCCTAATGTCCGGTCCAGATTGAAATAAATCAAAAAAATTATTATATACATATACAGTGTAATTGAAAGCATAAAATAGAGCCATTCTACAGGATCAAGAGAAACCGGTGTTTACAAAAGTCATATGGATTATTAGACTAAACGAAATCCTTTTCAATCTAGAACGGTATACAATTCCACAAGTCAGGGTTTATTTGTAGCTATCTTTTTTTGAATCGGTGTGGATTTGGCCGCGGTCCAGTAGAAAAAAGTCCCAAACAGAAGAGTTAGAGAGAGAGTTCCCTATTCAAAACGGGAGTTGTAGTAGATATTGGGTCCTTTTTTGAGATATCCTTTTCAAAGAAAACCTAGATTTATATTATACTGATTAGTACCAAGAGTTATCATTAAATAGAAATGTAGTTGCTCTTTTCACCCCAGAAGTCTCCTTTTAACCCTTTAACTTTCTCCAAAAACTTTATCTTAACAATATCTCAAAATTAGGTTTATGAGTATTTATTTGCACTACTGTCCCTGTTTACTTCTTCTTGACCTACCTGATTTTTTTTACCTACTCGGCTTAGCGGGCTTTGTTGACTTAGATTTACTTGTTGCTTCTTTATCTTTAGTATTAGTTTATTATATATTCCGTTTATATTTTATATTATAGTGTAAGGGGGTATTTGTATTCCGTGGGTAATAGGTTCTAATGAATTGTTATTTACTTTAATTGTATCCTGGATACTACTTTCTTTAAAAGGTAATACCCCACCTTAGAAATGACAGTATCAAGTGGAAGTCAGTTGGTTTATCCTTCTCCTTTTGGTATTTTTACAGCGCATCTTAGTACTCTTTTTCGAGAGCAGGGAGCGATCTTCTTTTGTCAATAGAAAGTCTCCTTACTGGGTATTACTCTTATTTTATAGTATTGTATTTGTAGTTATATATGTGTAATATATAGTCTTAGTTACTTATAATAGGAAGAGGTTTATTATAGTAGTATATGGGTTATAATAGGTATTGTATTAGATTGCTTAAGGTATTGAATGCTTAAAGGGAATAAGATAGTAAGGTATAGGCCTTCCCTTCCTACTTGAGTGTCAGCGGTAGGCCTTAGCCTGACCGGTATTCTTTCCTTTTTGATTCTTCATTTTTCTCTTAGAGTAAAGCAACTCAAGAATTCTATAGTAAAGCGAGACGTAGGTCAAATGGGGGGAAACCTTACAAGGCACCTAAACGGACGAAAAATGGCATTTATGAACTAAGAAAGTTTTTGCTTTAATCCTACTTTTTGTTAGTCTTTAGGGAAATTCTTTACTAAAAAGTTATTGCGAAGTGATTTTACTATGTGTCTAAAGAAAAAGCCTGAGTATAAATTGATTTTGATTTCATTGGTTTTCCAATCTAATAGAAGAGACTCCGCGGCATTCTTTTTAGTGATAGAATAATTTTTGGTATGTGCTGAAGCTAGATACTAAGCAAACTGTGTCTTTGTGGTCCTTTTAGTTTCCCGGGGTATTCCACATATGTTGGATAGAAGCAAATTTCACTTTAATGTAAGTGGCAGCTCTTCCCACCCCAATAGAATAAAAATGAACCTTGTAATTCATTAGAGTAGAGAAGAAGCCGGATACTTTACTGTTAAACAAAGCAGAATCTCGTTTATATATTTACACACAATAAGCTTTTATTTTTAGAGGAAGCGGGAGGCGGGCCTGTAAACTTTCTGAAAACTAACACTAGCAGAAGACAGTTAAACTAAAAAAGTCACAACCTTTAAATTAATTATAGCTAAATCTGTTGCTTAAAATTCTATACGAACTCCGCTCAGGAAATCAGAATAAAAGATATAAATCTAATAATAGCTTAGAAAATTGATAAATCACACGAGAAATTTTTTAAGAGGTGCTCCCGGCGGAAAGCCCCAGCTATAATTTTAAGTAAATGAAGCTTAGCGTCTTCGTAGTAAAAAAAAGATCCCGCAAAAGGTTTTCTTTAAAGGCGCAATTTCCTTTTATAGTCCTGGGGTAAACGAAATTTAAAACGATAGAGAATCAAAAAATGTCGTTTAGTATAATTTAGTAAAGGGATTGATTGGGATTCCCTTACAAAAGTGCAAGTCTTAATTATTCATTTCCTTTTAGATAAAGCAAAATTGCAACCTAATGAGAACCCTTGGTTCAAAGCGTACTGTTTACTTAATACTTAACTTGTTAATAGATAACTTAGAAAAAAGAAAGTTAGGTTCACAGAACACAACTTGCTCAGGTCAAACCTATCTGGAAAAAGCTATAAGGATAATAAACTTACTATAACTAAACCCAGCGATCAAAATTTCTTTAAAATCTGATTAGCCTAAGAGTCCGATAAACAACACAAACCCATTGTAGTCTGAAAATTCCATAAGTTAGGGCCAAACGCTCCCGGATAAGTAAACTCAACACAAGAAGCACTGAGCAAGAGAAGACTCACCATTTTATCTTAACCAGGACACTCTTTTTGTACCCTATTTGCAATTTCCTAACGGGTTTTTATCTCCAGCATCCTAGAAAGTAGAAAATTTTCATTCTAGGAAGGGGCCTGCCATCATACACTATGAAGTAGCCTCGGTAAACCTGATTTATAGTTGCTTTTAAAGGGACCCCGTTTCTAAAGAGTAGTAATTTCAAAAAGGAGTCTGTTCTAAAACAGCAAGGCTTAGTAAGAAAATCACTTTGAGACTAGTAAAAGAGCAAAAACCAATCCTGAAGTCTTAGAATTGAAGGGAGTGTGAGTCTCACATATACAATAAAAAAACTTATAGTATAGTTTAGACAAATTGACTTTTGCCTTAACCGAAACTCTTATAAAAAGCACTCACTAAAAAAGGTCTGACCTATGCCCTATAAAAAAGGGGCGCAAAGGACTCCTTCGGAAGCAAAATAAAGGATAGGATACTGAATTCAACAAAAGAATTTAGACCTTTTAGGTAAGCAGGATCCCGAAGTGAAAACTTACCCTGTTGTGACATAAAAAAGCTCTTAATATATAAAACATCCCCAGGCTTTTGATTACCTTGATAAAAAAAAGGGTCAAATTGAAATTTAAAGCTTGTGACTTTAAGAGTATACCCCAGCCTTAGGTTAGGATTTTAGTAAATAAAAATTTAAGGCCTCTGTTATCTTTTTGCTTAGATACAGCTAACAGGAAACCCCCTGCTTGTCTGAGAGATTGTTGGTTTAAAATCAGGATTTTGACGTGGTAAGTAAGGTTGAGCTTTGTTAAAAACAAGACCCAGGGGTTACTTTCACCCTTTAATAAGGCATTCAAATCCAAAATGATATGCCTATTAATAAGAATTTCCTTTAACAGCTAAACCTTTGTGAGCTTTTTTGTAAGGGAGTCCTAAAATCCTATAGTACTGCCCCTTTAGACTTTTACAACAACTCGAACACGGGCCGGTGTGCTACTTAATGGGCTAAGCCTCATTTAAATTGAATTTTTATACCTAAGTGAAAGGCAGGGCTGAAGCTATATCTGTCTAGTACATATAAGGAATTCATTTTATATCCTTGCCTAAAAGTTAGGGAAAGCCCTTTTAATAAAAAAGCTAGTACATATATCGAAGGTTATACTAGCTTAAAACCTACGAAAAATTTCAAAAAAAAAAGAGAAAGATACGCCGGATGCCTTGAAATAGTGCTCTAAAAAGGTCTTACTACAGCAATATTATATATAGCCCTTCCTAAGCTTTGCTTTTCTTTTTCTGTCTAATTATAGAAGAAACTTTTATAAAGGAGCCTATACCCTGTGGTAAGAATACCTGTTCTACTTAAGCGAATTCCTGCCCACGAGATACCCATATAAGGGTTTTGTTTGGAGTTTTATCCTCTATAGTGTAAAGACTCATATTCTACAAAAAGAACCCTCCTTTGCTGACTCTATTGCTACGAAACCTTGTGCTGTATAAGGCTAAGCCCAGCTTTCTTAATCTTAAGACTTTTCTTAAGAATTAAACCTGGACTCTGTTCCTAAGTCTTCAGAGTTTTCTTACCTATAACTTCCTTCTTACTTAAAAACTGGATTAGCAAAAAGAGAAGAAAACCCTACCTATTGTAAAAGGGATTCCCGGTATTTCTAGTATATTTCTTACTGGATTTCTTTGACTTTTTAAGAGCCCTCTTAAACCTGAAAACGGAAACCTGGGAAACAGAGGAATATGAGAGCAACTTACTTAGTTCTTGATCTCCCGACTCTTAATACCTACATGAAAAAGTCTTACTCTTCGGGACAGCCATAGCTCTCCTTTAAATATTAATACCTTATTCAAAACTCTTTTCTGTATCACTAAAAAGACATTAAATCCCTTAGATCTATTTCGGTAGTTAACTAGAAAAATCAGGGGCCCATTAACAAGAGGAAGCACCAGGCTTATCTTTTTACCAAAATAAATATTACTTTAGCTTAATTATATTCCCTAACATCTTTCTTATTATAAAGAATCTAAATTTAACCCACTTTAATTTTAAAAACGGCTTGTATCCCTAAAACCTAAACTCAAAATATAGGAAAAATCCCGCTGTTTCCCTAATCAGTTAAAAACTCTACCTCGGCCAAGCAAAATAGTATATATACAGGGCTTTTGGATTTACGTTTTACTTTATTAGAAAACTCAGAATGGAGCTACCTTACAGACTAGAAACAGAAGACTCCCTTAATGTTTAATGTACTTTCCTTAGGGTTTTTCTATTACAGTTGTTAATTGCATTACCTGCTCTTTGTTCTTATCATTTAAAGGAGGAGAGATACTCCCGTTAAAATTAAAAAAGGTACTAGTAGGTCCTTAGGTTAGTATAACCATATTCTAGTTTTAGTAATATAAATAATAAATAGTAGTCTAATTATTTATATAGAGTATTATATGTATTATATTTTAATCTATTAGTTACTTATTTAATAGTTTTGGAATAGATAGTTTAATTAAGGATAATACCTCCTTGTTCTATGCTTTTATCGTTTCGTTATAGAGGACGGGAACTTAGTTAAGATATAGCGAGTACGTCTATACTCCCGACTGCAGTGTTAACGGAGGTAATGCGTAGTATTAGTAACTTGAGTACGTATGCATGCTTTATAACACCCACCAACCTCTTGGCTCGCTCTTTGCTTTTTTTATTGGCTTGCTGACTTCCTTTGTTAGCTTGAGGGGGAGTAAGAAGAGCTATACGCTTATAGGGGTTTTGCTTATATGGGCTATACCTCCTGTCTTAGTGTTATGGTTGTTAAGGCTATTCCCTGCAGCTTATTGGTAGCTACTACTCCTGTAAATAAGGAAGGGAATATACTATACCTAATCATCGAGAGTGATTATAGATTGTGTATAGTACTTATAAGAATCCTATTAGTTATAGAGTAGGTAGTAATAAAAAAGATAATAGTTTTGTACTATGTAAGAAAGGAGGGCTTAACCTGACCGGCATTCTCTCTTATTTATTAAGTGTAAGGCCTAAAAGAAAAAGGCCTTATTTACTTACGGGTTTAATAAGAAAAATTTCCCGCTTAATGAGCACCCCTCGAAAGGTGTACAGAGTAGAGGCATAAAGTAGTTGAGAATTACTTGCATTTCTAGTACTTCCGCTGTAGTATTAAATAAGTCCTTAAGGGGGTTTACCTTTCTCCGGTATTCCTACAATAAAAAGTGCCCTTATTTGACTTACTTAAAAGAACCTCTTTGCTCTAACGAACTTAGTAACTTGACTCCGAATTGACTATTGAATTTCTAGGCATTCTTGACCTGATTTTACTATCACAAGATTGACAAGAGGTTCCCCAAAATCATTTTTAAGATTTAAGTCTTTGGTCCTAGTCGAGTTTAGTGCGAACCTCGTGCGATGCCCACTCCCAACTTCCCCTAAGCCTTTTTATGTAAAAAGTACATTCTATGAATAGCTAAGAATCCTCGTGAGTGGGTCCTAATCTGCTCCCCAATAGGACTAAAAGCCTTTGTTATAATTGCCTTTTAATACCCCGAGTCCTTGTTTAACTTATTTGTGTAACCCCTACTTCGGGCTATCCTAATACTAGAAGAGTTTTATAAGCTCTGTCTAATGAACGTATATTAGGGAACTTTGTCTAGTAAACCCGTTTAAATAACAATATTTACCATTTATTTACTAGATTTCAGTTCTAAAAGGGTCTCCTCAAGGAGAGCCCCCCTTTTGGGAAATCTTATACATTTTTTATTTATCAAGGGAATTTTTCCCGTGTTATCACCAAGTTTATTAACTGATGGGTGTAGCCTCAGGACCCCTTAAAAGGCTTTTTAGTTTAAGGGAATAGGGGCTTCTTGAGTTACTACAGCTTAGCCTCCTTTTTTAGTAAACACAAGCTCTTGATATTGAGGTTTTAGGCCCTTTTTTATAAGATAGAGAAAACAGGTTTAGGTCTTAGAAAAGTTTAGCAAAAAGGAATGAAATCAAGTAAGATTTTGGTGTATAGTCTATATGGGCATCTTGAGCTCCTCAGGATTACCAGGTTTTTTATTAAACTCTTTTTCTTCTACGATATAGGGGAGTCCGGCTAGCCTGTTTCTTCTCTTCTAGATGTTTAAGGTACTTTTTTGTATTTGTAAGGAATACCTTAGGATAAGAAGGTTAAGGCATTCGGGGAATAAAAAGGGGTTTAGACTAGAGTGTATCTCCCAACTCGAAGTGATAGAAAGTTAAATATGTATAGGAATTCTGAAACAAGGAAGACCTCTTAAGAGATTTCTTAGTCTTACTTAAGTTGCGCAGAACCTGTGCATTTTCTTAGTAGCTATGTTATATATTTATCTAGGACTGCTATAACATATAATAATAAAAGGAACGGCTTTTCTCTTAATTGTGTAACTTAAAATGGGTGTAGTCGTAATTATTAATTCCCTTTTTGTATTATAATTATAATAAAAACTTATGAGTTATAGTTGCAACAACCCTTTAATTAAACTTGGATATTCGGCTCAGGTTTGATAACAGGAAGCGCAGGCCGGGGACGTGTGTACGACTCCTCATATACCAAGACAATTATATAGCTAAAGTATACTACTGCATGAGGGCTTTAAGTTTGTAGTTAGAGTCCTGGAGTAGTGAAGTTTTTCTGAATATATCATATGAAGTCCGGTAAGAATCCAATGATAAAGGGAGTTCTACTCATAGTTAACTAAAAGACTTTTCATCAGGATATCCCTGTCTTATCCTTTACTGGGGTCTTTAAGAATCCTATCCATTTTTATTTGCGACTACCGCAAAAACTCGGATTCCCTCTTCGAGCACAAACTGCAAAAGACACTTCAGCCTAACGATAGAATATAGGGGCACTCCTTGTACTGGATTTTAAATGAAGAGGAGAATCTCTGGGGATTCTTTTACATCACCAATAAGCAGTATTTTAAATTGTTTCTACACAACCAGATTTCTATACCTTCCTAAAAATATCCGGCACTCCACTCCTAAACCCCTAGAATACAATTTTTATTAACGAATAATATAGAATAAATATAATAGAAATTGAGAGTAATAAAGTAACTAAAAGAAAGGCAGCAAGAAAAAAGCTGTAGTTATAGTTACAAGGGGTTAATTATGGCTCTCAAGATAAAGGCTAAAAGCGGAGGGTGCAGAAGAGTTTTATACGGGTATCCACAAGGGTAGGGTACTAAAGAGATCCGGAGTCTAGTCCTTAAGAAAAAGCCCCTGTTAGTAGGTTTTACAGGAGACTATTTCAGTTTTAAGTTTAAGGGAAGCTTAGCGATTTATTAAGTCCAGTTAACTTTGCATGCTTAAGTTATCTTTTATTAAAATAAAACCTGATATACAGAGCGCGAGAGTCTTTTACTAATAGTAAAGCTAAGGACTTCTAAAAGACTTTTACACGTGAAATCAAAACCCTTTGGTCCGGCCATGCGTTGGTTCAAACGCAAAACCCCTTAGAAAGTCTCCCTTTTTTAATAATAAAGGCAGTATTTAGTATCAGAGTTTATGGCTTAACATACAGAAAAGCCGGGCCTTTTGTAGATATATTAAAACGAGGATCCAAATTTAGCCCATTATCTTACGCGTCTTATAAAGGCAAATTCGTTAGTTTCTCCCTTTATATACTTTTTTCCTTCTGAGATATAGAAACACTACTAGGTTGCATCTCTACTTAATAATAAGGTACCCTCCTTAAGGTCTTTTTAAAAAGGCATACTCTTTTCGTCTCCTCAAAACCCAGTATATAATACCGAAACTCCCTACCGGGCCCGCCAAGCTCTCTACTAATCTATAAGTAACTCCTAACTTGAAATTGTCAGGAATCCCGCTACATTTCTTATTTTCTATAAAACCGCGTGTCACCACAAGGATATAAATTTACCGGCTTTCTCCTCGAGCAATAGGATCCCCTACGAGAACCCTGTTAGAAATGTTTTCTGAATCAGCTTCCTTACTTTGTAGAAATTAGAGCTCCTAACCCTAGGGTACCCCGAAATTCCTTTTACTAAAAACCTACCTTATTTGAGTCATTTTATATTCACTTTTTATCTTTTTGAGTATTCCCTATAACAAAATTTAGGGCAATCCGTTTATTCCTGTTTAGGAGCACTAAAAAAGTCCCTGAATTTTTTATATTTATCATTAGATATTTAACCATACCAGGTAGTTTAATAGCGTATGGGGACTCTAAGAGAGATTTGGAATTTATTTAATTATTAATAAGCTCTCTCCTCCTTTTATAGGGAATTTTGTTTTCGAATAAAGTTTAAGCCTCTGAAGTTTGTTTATAGGATAGGAAATTCTGCTAGTAGATAACTTTGCAGGTGTTCGTGGATAAGAGAATTTGTAAGTACTTTTTACTAAACAAGAGTATGCACTAACTAAGTCCAAGGGCGCGTTTAGAGTCTTTCGAGGTTTTGCAGGATATAGGGTAAAAAGTCAAAGTAATAAAGCTACGCGCAACTACCAGGTACGAAAAAAGAGGGGCCCTCGTCACTAAACTAAACCGTTTTTAGATAAATTTACAACTAGCGAAATCCGGGCGAGTTTTAAAGATTTACCCAAAAACCTAATTCTAATAAAAGGGGACTAAAAAGTGAAAGCTATAAAACCTGTATGTCAGATATGCCCCAGACAGAGATTTGACTTTTTCGTTGAATTGGGGGTAATAAGATTCGAGAACCGGCGACCCTTCTTCTGCCCTGTTTTAACTGTATTTTTAAGAAAGGATTTTCCTCACTGAATATGTAAGCCAGGAGTCCTTTTAACTATTAACTAGGGGTAATCTAAATATTATATACTACAAAAAATTTATTCTACTTACTTATAAATATAAATATGGATATATTCCAGCTCCTTTTTAGGCTTTTTTCATTTCTAATCAATTTATAAACTAAAAGAGCAGGCTCTACTCGAGAAAACTTTGAATTACTACAGGACCCCTATTCCTCAAAATTATATTTTACTTATACACTTTTTACGAGCTTTGTATCTACTTAATTACTAAATTTAGAAGCTTCTAAGCGGTTTTATATAACTTATTCGGATGGATAAGGGGTCCCTTTTTAATACAAGGCAGGGATAACTAAGAGCAAAATTAGGATAAAGTTACAAGAACTTACCAGCAAAAGAAATTTCCAATACTATAGAATTATACAGTTAGGCCGCCCGCCCCAGCATAATTACTCTAGGAAACATAGTTACAAAAGGAATAGAGCAATTACGGTAACTTTATTGAAAGGGATCCTCTTTGAATAATTAAGGATTTACTGTATTTCGGTTTATCCTAATGGGTGTAGGGACAGGTATCTTAATTTCACCTCAAGGTTCCTACTCCCCCGGCAAAATTTATATTGATGGGGATTTCGAGATAAATAGTAATAAACATTCCTTTTTTGATCTAGTATTGACAAAGGGAGCCCGCCTAGAAAAAACCCAGAGACTTGATAAAAAACAAAGGATAGTAGTTGTTTAAAAGTCCGATTTCAAAACCCCGTAAAGTTATACTCAATTTGCAGGCCCTGAACCAGGAATAAATAGCGAGGTCCCTTTATATTTAAGTTCTTTTTCCTTTTTGGGAGACCCTTTCGGCTAATTTCTGATTTTTTAACTCTGTATAAATCAATTTTTATGCCTAGGGCCTAGGGGCTGCTAATTCTTAGATATTAAGAAGCGGCCCCGGATCCCTACCTCAGGAGAAGCTATAAAAAGGGTCATCAGAACAAGGATAGAGGGATTTTACTTATAAAAGTTGGGTATATATCAGCGCATACCCCTAAAATCGTAATAAAATACCCTAAAAAGAAATTTATAAATACAGGGCACTCTGATTCTTGGTACCAGACTGAGTCCAATTCTTATGAATTTTAAATAAAAGGTTCCTCTTAGGCCTACTAAAAAATCTATTATCCACAAGTTTCTGGGATATGCCTTGCCTAATTATATTCATAAATATTGGAACATATAAATTTTGACTTTCTTCTATTCAAAAAATTTTAGGATTAAGAATATTCTAATAATTCTAAAAGCTTATGTCCCGATAAAGAGAGACTTCAGGGCTTCTGTTTGATGGAAATGGGATACTTACTTAGATTTTTCAGCTATAGGACTAAATCCTCGCAATTTATATAAGTGATTCTAAAGGGCACCTTTGAAATGCATTCCTCTTTGTTTGGATGCTTGAACTTTCGGATAAAAGTCATAAGTAATGAATTTCCTCTGTATGGATAGGATAGAACTTAAGGGATAAGCTGGGTTCCTCTTGTTATTGCCCTGGCGTTTTTCCAGTAGTCAGCAAGAAGGCCTTAACTTTTTCGAATAAAAAAGAAGTAAATAGAAAATTACACGTAGCCAGCTTTAAGGTAAGTATGCTTAGTTAAGGCTTATGCTTCTTCTATATAGGGAATCGGGGCAATGTCCAGGAATTTTAAAAAAGTAGTTTTCTCTTAAGCCTGTATAAGGACTTTTCTGGTTTCTTGAGGACTAAAGAGGAGTAGTTTATTATATGTTTCCTCAGGAAAACTTTATATGAATTTGCGTATATACTAAAAATAGACTCATAGATTTTTTAGGGTTTCAAGAAAATCCTAGGACAACTTTTTAAATTTACGCTGTTCGCTTAGACTTGACAATCAAAAAGGTGCATATATATACACTTAATGAAGAGCCTCGTCAGCAAGAGCTTTACTTTATATGAGTAAATAAAGGCTACAGCTTTCTGTACTTAAAATTCTTCTTAATTAAGGGGCTCCTATCAAATTGAAAGTCCCTCGGATATCTTATAACTTTGAGTAGAGTAAATAAAAAGGGGGTTTTAACTTGGGTTAACAGCCGGGTTCTTTGTACAAATTATAAGGAAAAAGGGGTCCTAAGTGTTAACTAATATGGTAAGAGTTCTCTTTAGTACTTTTTTATGCCTTACCTCCTAGAAAACACGACGTTATAGTAAAAACAAGTTAAGGATTATCTGAGATTTATAGGGTCAAGGAATTCTAGGAAATAGGTTAACCCAAGAGTTTAGGGGAGAATACCTTACCAAAAAACAGGCTCTTATTCTCTAATTTAGTATACCTGAAAAGAAGTAAATTACATTGTCTTAGGTAGGGTTGTCAAATAGACCAAGACAAGCAAGGGCTTCTTATTATTTATACCGACAAGGCTTTGGAATCCTATATTCAAGTATTAACTAAAAAGCAAGAATCCTGTACATTTTAGTTACTTCGCAGAGCTACACTTTTACATAAATTAGCCTCGACAAACGGGTACCGCTAGAGTTCAATGTAACCCGAAGTATTTGAAACCTCTGATTTTCACTCTTTTTAATTTCCTTTTAGTCTTTGAAGGGCCCTGAAAGGGAGTATCCAGAAGTCTCTAGTCTTTTTTTGCTTGAAAGAGGGTTCAAGTCCAACTTTTCATTAGTTAATTCTAAACCCGTGAGTCGAAGTGAGAGGTACCTAGATCCGGACCCGGGTTGACAGGAGTCCTATATACGCTTGTAAAAGAGCACCACTACTCTATAACTTAAACTTAAGAAAAAGGGCAGAACTATAGTATAACATGCTGCAAAATCTCTACTCTACGTGCGATAATTTCTTTGTCTCCGGCTCAGGATTATGCCTAGATTTCACTGGATAAAAAGGCAATAAGATATCCCAAAAGTAAATAAAAGACTTTAAAACTGCTTAACTACAAGTTCAAAAATAGCCGAGAGAGTTCCTCTCCTAACATTAGAGCTATAGAGTTTAAAAGGAATCGCTCACATATCCATTAAGAGGAGTTGGTGTCTCCTCACTACTCGTAAACTTTGTAACTAACTGGAGTACTAAACGGGCGGTAATTTTCATGATTGGTAAATACCTGGTCTCATAAAACTGTTAAAAGGTTAGATATGTAATCTATAGTAATAAAACTTAGGTAATTCTCTAAGCAAGAATCCCCGATGTACTACCTCCTTTTACTAAAACAAATAGCGAACCTGCGTCCATATTTAAAGCCGACCCGTCACAAAGTTCTAGTGGATAACTAAAGAAAGGGCTTTCTTTTGCATATCATACGTTTCCATACGTATTCCTTAAAAAAAGTTAACTAACTATACCAAAAGTTTAACAATTCCGTTGTATAAACTCATTTAACTAAGGACCTTCTATGCGGTTTTACTGTCTTGGGAATAATTCGAAACCGAAGGATAAGCCTCCATGCTAAACTCTTTTAGGTACACAAGATTTTTTTAGTCTGATATTCAAGAGAGTAGCGGATTTCCAGGATTTATGGAGTGTTCTTAGTTGTTTTGTTACAGTAATTTTAAGGTAGAGTTCTTTACAGGAAAAGGTTCTAGTCTTAGAATACTTATAAGAAAATATAGCTCTTAATAAGAGATGTAGGTAGAGGTATCATGAAGTTACAGGTTAGCTTATTAACTACAGGAGTGTTATAAATTAAGAAATGGAAACAAATATAGCTGCTTGAGCGGTTCCAATTATCGAGTAAGTAAAGGTGTGAGTAAGAAACTGTTACGTTAAGTCAACTGATCGAGGAAGTTGTAATTACTTTTGCAGAACTAGGTGTTTTAACCAACTAACTAAGTCAGGGACTCCTGTAAGATTTTCGGAGAAGCTAAGTTTTTTGGCGTTTTTATAACAGGTGGAACAATTACAAGCCGTCCCTATTAAGTGCTTCTGAGTAAAAACTCCTAACAAGTAAGACTAACAAATCTAGTACAAGGAATGTTAGAGGGTCTTTAAGTAAGAAGGTGAAGCACTTACTGGGGTACTTGAAAAAGTTAGCTCCTCTGTTTCCTGTTAAAGGTAAGCTTGTCTTGAGGGTTTAGCTAGTTATAGTAAAAACCAAGGTATGCTTTAGCTTACTTAGCAGCTTTTCTTTTTCTGTTGTTTGTTAGGATAGGGCAATTGCCGGTAAAACCCCTTCCTGGTTTTTAAGGTTGGAGCTTATTAAAAGGTTGGAGCTTATTAAGATGTAATATTGTGCACAGGAATTCTATATAGTAAAAAGTTTCCTATTTCACGAAAATCTTTAGAAAAAACTTATAAAATAAAAGAAAGGTCTCCCCGAATTCCTCAAGGGTAACAAGGCTACTCCTTCCCTCGCAGGGTTGCTCTAGGCCGGGTCTTATTAGCAAATTGAGTTTGCCACCGCTTTTACTTATCATTAGGTTCTAAAATCTCTGAAATTAAGAGTCATATACCTATAAGCTTATAAAAGGATCTCTAGTGGTAACTACATATATTTAAATAATAAGTAACTCTCTTGTTTGTCAGCACTCCTACAGGGAGCTTTACTTACCCTAACTTTATCTTATCAAGCCCTGCGGTAAACCCAATTATATACTAGAAAATCTCACGTTTCATATAGATCCTAAAAAGAAAAATGTCATTTCTATTTATAACTTAACTGGAAAGATAAGGCAATTTGAAGCAGCTACGGAGTATTTAAATCAAGTTGCTAAATCCTAATAAATAGTAGAAATAAGCATCTAATAAAAGGAGCTTCCCATAGGGCTATTCTAAATTGGGTATCCTAAAGAGGTTGGTAGTTTCTTTTATTCAAGTTATGTACCACCAAAGTCTTTATTTTGTAATAGTTATCTAGCAGAGTTTCTGTTTGTATTTTAAAGTCAAAGGGTCGCGAGATAAGAATTTTTAATTAGGCTGCTAAGGGGCACAGGTCTTAAGATGCTAAAGGTAGAGAAGTTAGTAAGAGGTAGATGTTGGTTAAAAGGGAAGTATTATTATTATACTGTAAACAACCCAAAACTAGATAACTAATACCATAGTTTCTATACCCTAATTACTATCTATTAGACTCTATAAGCTATAAACTAATAACTACTTAATAGATTAAATATTAATACAATAACTAAAGAACAAGAGGGTACCAAGATTTGCTTAACGAATATGGGAAAAGCTTAAGAAAATAGCTGTAGAGCTAGGTTAAGGGAAAGGAGTAGTTAGGAGGGCGTAAGATCCAAACTAAGAGTATATAGTTTTGAAGAATATTTAGATAGGGGCGCAGGAAGTGGGCTGTATTCTGAGTCTGAGTAACCGGGTAGATTTGGAAAAAGTTTTTTAGGGTGTTTGTAGGTTGCTTTTAGGTTCCACTGATTTTCTGGGTTTTCAATTCGAGATTGAACCGGGTAATAAAGGGATTTAGGAATAGGTAATTAATTTCCTGCTTCAAGTTAAAGAAGGGTTTCTTTTTGCTGAGGGATTTTTTGATATTTAGTTATTTTCAACTACCTGCAAAAACCTCCTTCGCAAAGCTGCAGCCAGTAAAAAGGACTTATTCCTGTACTCATTAAGTTTCAACCCTCCCTACCGAGAAAAACAAGGCACAAGGAAGTATTATCCTTTAAAAAACTAAGACTATCTACATTACGCCATTCCATTACTTCAAACTAATAGGAATACTAATAACTATAAGACTAAATAAAATACAAAACAATTAATACAAGAACTACAATAAGTATAGTAAGCTATGATAGGAAAGACACTAGCTCTAGCTACTATAATACAGGTAAGACAAGACAGCTAGGACCCATAAGGTCTTAGGTATAGCTCTAAGGAAAAGTTTAGGTAGGCATGGGCTCGTAGTATAGGTAAAGCTTTCAGGAAGGCGTTTAACAAAGAGCTTTCTTACTAGTTAAAAGGCTTTATCAAGAAAGGATAACAAGACTAAGGTAAGTCAACGAAAGGACTTCTTGTTTCTACAGATTTGCTTAACGACTTCTTTTTCTTCTTGACCTTGACACTTTCTGCATAGCTATACCTAAGACCTAACTTAATTTAGTAGTAGGAGCTTTATTACTCTTGTTGTTGGAAGCTAGACCGGTACTCTTTTGGGAGGATGGAAGATAGGAAGTCTTATAAACCTATACTTTTTTTGTAAGTTCAATTCCTGCTAAGCCGAAATTTAGGTTTTTAAATTTAATGCGGTCGAGGATATTTTCCACTGCCTTTGACAGAAACTTTGAGCATTCCAAAAGGGAGGTCACCCCTATTTGCATCTGATTTACATATAAGCTCCTACTTATTTATAAAAGAAGTCCTCGTAAAAGACTTCCTAGGATCTTCCCTAAGGGTTACTTTATTTGCCCAGATACTGACTCGAAAAGTCTACCCTTAGCCTCTCTATAGCTTTTCATTAGAAAACCCGAAGAACTTTAAAAGGGCTTTTTTTTACTAAGATACTGCGATAAGAGAGTCTGGTACAACCTACACATTTGAATACTAGAATCCTATTAGAGCTTATTTTCAGCAGCCTTGCGTTATCTTATAAGAACTCAACCAAGGGTACTCTTCAATTCAAAATGAGAGGCTGTACTGAGTTATGTAAATCGAGGACAAAAAGTTTAGGGTATTGTACTTATATGAACTACGACAAAAGAGAGTTTTGCAGTTGCTAATCCCCGTATTACCTGTTTTGATTTGTAAAAGGACCCCTTGTCAATTTAAGGTACCTGTCCGCTTATACTTTTTCCTACTTTATTTATGGGCGCTGTTTACTAAGCGTTGTAGTTGGATCTTGTAACTAGGCACTTTTTACTAAAACTGAATACTCAAAAACTCTAGAAGTCCTTATAGATTCTTTGGAAAAGCAAGAGATAGGGTACAACTCTTGCAAAAAAGGCATATTTCTGCTATTCTTTTTTAAGAGACAGGGACGGTAGGGGTCTGATTGCTTACGGGGTTGTCTGTTTTCAATACTATAAAAAATCACTGGGAGAGGCTTATCCTACAATTATATTAAGAGAAAGCGGGCTCGATATTCTGTCATTTTTTATTCCTGAGGTCCTAATTCGTAAAGTTTATCACTTCGAAAACCCGGATTCTGCATCACTGCAAAACTTTAACATTAGGGTACGCCTACTGGCAGGAGGTCAAAATATTACCACTTTAGTGAACAAGTGCTTTGCCTACAACATAAAACGAAAACTACTATTCAATTTTTAAGGGGTTTTATACACGGATCCCGGATTTGGTGAGTTCACAATCCAACCTGCTTTAGTTTAAAAAATCAAGTATCTAGGCCTGTGTAAAACTATTTCATATTCCTAGGATTCGATTCTTGATATTTTTGGTTATTCTTATTGGGCTCCTCTTAGTACCTAATTTTGAAGAAGAAATCGGCGTGCTTCTAAGATATAAAAGCAAGAATTAGGTCTTTACGAGTTCAAACTGCCGCGGCTCCTGAAAGAAAATCCTAGTGGAGAAGTTTTTATTCTCTTGAGCTAACTACTTTTAATGCAGAGCAAAGCTTGTGTAACTTAATACAAGGAAGAATTTTAGGTTTTTAAATACTTATATAGTATAGATAGAGGGATTTCTTATAAAGCAGCCTCCCTTGTGAATTACTTTAATTATCTGGTAGCACACTTTTTTTAAGTTTACAATAGGAATGCGTAGGTTCGAATCTGGTATTACCCTATAAAAAGGGTTCCTCGTTTATTTTAAAATGAAAGTAGGAATTGACATAAGCAAGACAGGAATATACATATGGATTCGCGTCGGATACTCTGAGCTTCTTTAGGACCCCTTAAATTTGCAATATTGAATAAATTATAGCTTGATAGGAATTAAAAACTATGAATAAGGGCCCTTATTCATAGACTATAGTTTTGCTCGTTGAGACCTTATTATTAGTAGGTTTAAGAAATGAAGGAATAGTTTCTACACAAGATTGCTGTTGAACTCAATTTTTAGAGCCCTGACTTTAATCAAACTAGCTATACTCCCTCTCGAGCCCTTTTTTATGGGATATCTTTAGACAAAAGTAACTATACTTATAAACCCTTATTCATGGAATTCTCATACTTTATTCTGTTGAAAACCTTTTAATATATTAGACTCACACAATTTGAACCGACGACTTAACTCTTTAATTAAGGGCGCTTTGCTCTAACGCACGGATCCTTGCCAAGCCCCTGTATATAATTATATAATAACCACGACCTATTTAAGCAATTCCCGGTCTAGTAAAGTAAACACGAGCAAAAGTTCCTAAAAAGTGGTAAAAGGGCTTTAACCGCGGGGTTACTTATAAATTTATTTCACTTAAAATACTAAGTTCCTTTTAGTATAGGATTGCTTATCATCTAAAACTCTTGCTAAAATCGAAAAAGCAACAAAGGCCACCCAGAAAGGGTAGCTGTATTTTCATAACAATTTTATGCCTTTAGGTTTAGTTAATAGAGGCACCTTAGCAGATTTCTTAAATTAAAGTGCGTATTATACTTAATTACTTGGATAGGGTAGCCTTGACGAGGCCTGGAAATTTTAGTTTAGATGCGGGCTTTAAAAAGAAGTTTTTCGATTCTACGGGATACTTTCGCAATTGATTGTATGTCTTTTTAAAAACAAGTTTCGGATAAAGTATAATAGTATCCGTTGCAGAGTAAGATGTAAAGTCACAGAAGGTATTCCACTAATTTAGTAACGCATAGGGGGGTTGTAGTACTGCTTATACTGTATCTAAGATTCATTTGCTCCGTGTGGATAATTGTTTACAGGGGGTATTCGCATATTAGAAAAAGACTTTTTCTTTTTAAGGAGTTTCTTACTACTAAGGGAAAGGCCTCTAAAAAGGAATTCTCTTTATTTAGTTTATTAGGGAGCGCCTGTATCTAGTATAAATTCTAGGGGGCTCCTTCTCAAAATTATTGGCACCCCCTACACCCTATATTAGGAGCTTGATAACCCCTGGTTTTTAGAAACAAGTTTGTCCCTCTTTTTTTACTTTCTTTCAAAGCCTAATCCGATGAAATAAGTAACTTGCCAATCCGCTATTGTGCATTTACACTCTCTTCAAGAAAGATAAAATACTTAAATGTCTTAATTCGTTAAATCTCCGCATGAAGACCTAGAGTGGAATTAAACGGCCTTTAAAACCCCGTTTAGAAAGTGCTAGAGAAAAGCCGGCATATCTCAAAATAGATTTTTTGAGTATCTTTTCCAGGGATTCCTAATAAGGAATCGAAACCCTACAACAGCTTAATGTCAGAAACCTATGAATTTCTATAGACCCCTTTAAGTTTCACTGCTCCTATGGGTACTCCCCTCAAATTTCTTAGAGACTTATCTCACAAAGAAAACAAAATGACTAGATAAAAGACCCAGAAACCCCTAACATTAGAGTACATTAACACAGGAGTAGGTTCTAATCCTATAAAACTTCTTCATAATACCTCTTTTGTTAATCTTGATGATACCCTATATTGCTAGACCTACCTTCTTAGCTAGACTTCTTCGGATAGATTTACTACTCCTCCTGTCTTAGTCCTTAAAATACACTTCTTACTAGCTATACCTGTACCAGGCTTCCTCCAGCCTATGCTGTTCTTGTAACCCACTGTATTATGTACCTCAAGTATTCCCTCTTATATTATAGTAGAAAAGGAAAACTAATATGTAATAGTAGTTTTGGAATATAATATAGAGAATTATAGGGATTTTCTTAGCAAATATTACTTAAGGAAGGTAAGCATCTAAATAAAAGCGGGGAAGTTCTAGAAAAGGGTTAGGCGTTTCTCTTAGATAGGGGCAAAGTCTAGGGTTCTAAACTCTTTTATTAGTAATAGACAGGGGTAGGTTATTTCCTGCGAGGGTTATCCTACATCCAATTAGGTCTAGGGGTTTAGTAGAGACTTTTAAAGGCAATTACCAGGTAATGTAATTACTTGAGAAGAGTCTCTCAATTTTGGTAGGGAAGTCTTTTACAAATTAGAATGATGTTGTACCAACTATTCTACGTTTTAGGCTTAACAAAGGAAAGGCTTGTAAAGTTAGTTATAAGAAAGAAGTTATGATTACAGGATAATAAGAAAGAATAAATAAGGGAGTTAGGTAATATAAGACCTAGGATAAGGTACAGGCTATGTAAAGAGTCATAATCTAATAAGATACAGAGGGAGAGCCCATAAGATAAAGAAGGCTGGCTGCCGGGATACAGAGTTTAGGTCAAGCTTCTAAGGTATCGCAGATAAGAGTGTGAAGGGTAATTAGGGATGCAGAAGAAGTATGAAGATTAAGAAATCTGTAAAAATGATGTAGAAGAGTTTCACTATACTACTTACAAGGGTTAAGGAGTAAGATAGAGAAAGTCCCTCAATTGGCCGAGGCTAGGAAGATCTTGCTAGGAGGGGTTACTAAGATAGCTTCGAGGAGGAGGAGGAAAAGCATTCAAAATCACGACCTAAAGAGGTAAACTTGTTTATTGAGCACTTTTACATATAAGGCTCGACTACTTTTTTCAAACTTGGAAGCCGGCTATACTAGTAAAATGTGCTT